>CM035808.1:47033892-47121392 GCA_020466095.1 Chlorops oryzae
AAGTAGTGCAGAGATGAAGTGGTAGATGCAAATGAGTTTTCCTCTTCTCGCTTCTTTCTTTGGAAAACGAGTCAAATTGAAATTTTATCATTGCTCCGTATTTCTCAGGCAAATTTTTGTTACACTTGGGTAGAGTTTTCTTCACAAATAAACTCCTTTGAATGGTTTTCTTTCTTTCTTATTTTTTTTTGCGGGCACACCAACACAACATTTGGCCTTATGCCATTTTACGTCATATTTGTCGTTGGAAAAAAGTACAAAAATAAAAAATAAGCACGCACAATTTATATCACTTACAAAATGAATGGGAAACTGCTTTGCCAACGTCTCTCAGGTCTTGATTATAAATCTTTTCCACTTTGACAGCCTCCGTTGGCAAACGCCGACGTGAATATTCCATTCCATTCATTCAAACGGACAAGTGCGTTCCAAAGACGTTTACAAAAACGAGAAAAATTAAAGAAAAATAAAATCGTGGTCAAAATTGGCTCAAAATATTTGAACTAGTTACGTGATATGTCACGAATTAAAAACAAAAGCAAACAAAATTATTATTTTTTTCTCCTCCTTATATGGCGATGCATTTCAAGCACTTCAAATCCGTCTAGTTTTGAATTTCCATCGCTATTTCCCCCCCTAATCACCTTTAACGCACGTTAATTTGCCACACTTAAAGTGTTTAGCGTATTGTTCATATCGGCTCAAAAGTGTTAAATGCGCATGCGTTCCAGACATTGATACGGCCGACGCATTCGTCAAAATAATAATAGTAAGAGAAATATAAAAATATAAATAAATGTTCATGCTCTAATTCATAACAGCTTCGA
The DNA here is from genome assembly GCA_020466095.1 of Chlorops oryzae. Lineage (NCBI taxonomy): Eukaryota > Metazoa > Arthropoda > Insecta > Diptera > Chloropidae > Chlorops > Chlorops oryzae. The sequence continues at coordinate 47,034,720 of CM035808.1, forward strand.
GATAAGCTTGAAATGTGCCACTATTTTTCATAATATTATATATGTCACAATGCTTATTTTTTGAAACTGTGTGGAATGAAAACAGAAATGGCAGAAGTATTCAAATAAAGTATGGCAGCACGGCATTAATGTTTTAATTGGAGTTACGGTTTGTCTTCGGTAAAAGCCAGCTAGCGATCATATTTATGAGTCCAAAGTTAGTCCGAAATTTTGAAATAATACTTGACTCAGAAACATGACTCCGAAATGATTCCGAAATCATTCGGAAGAGAAGTATGCGAGAAAAAAGAGACTCAAAAATATGATTGAAATATTTCGAAATATTTCTCTATTAAACATGACTCCGAAATGAGTCCGAAATAAGTGGGAAATATTAGGCTAAGAAACATAAATCCGAAATATTTACATAATATTAGGCTCAGAAAGATGACTCCGAAATGAGTCCAAAATTAGTTCGAAATCAGTCCGAAATATGATCGAAATAGACTCAGAGATACCACTCAGAAACATGACTCCAAAATGAGTCCAAAAAAAGTGGGAAATATAAGGATAAGAAATAGGCTCAGAAATACATACATATGTGTGTATGAGTCTGAAATTATTCCGAAGTACATGTGAGAAATATGACTCCGAAATTAGTCCGAAATATTTACGCTATACACTGAGGGAAAAACTGCAACTTAAAATCAAATCCGAGCCATATTAATTCAATATGTTTCAATATAGAAGAAAAATAATACCGAAACATATTAAAGTAAAAATTTTCAACTTTGATTTGATGTAGTTTCCATATATTAGGTGTAGTAAAAAGAAATCCATTATTTTTCCAATAGATGGCGTTATTTATCTGCATCTCGCGTTGTATAAGTCCGATCGTGTTCCGCTAGGGGGCATTAGAAAGATGACAGTTCCTACTAAAAAAGCTTTTTTGACACTTTTTTGATTGATTGATTCAGTTTTGTTTGAGAGCTTGTCAAAGATGGACATCAGCAAAGAGAAAATTCGCTACATTTTACAGTTTTTCTTCGATAAGGGAGAAAACGCAAGCCAGGCGGCTGAAAATGTGAATAGCGTTTATGGACCTGATACTGTAACAGCCAATCATGCGCAATTTTGGTTTCGTCGATTCCGTTCCGGTAACTTCGATGTCAAGGATGCACCACGCACTGGAAGGCCAATTGTCGAAAATGTCGATAAAATCATGGAAATTATCGAGTCCGACCGTCATGTTAGCACTGTTTCGATTGCAAAAGAGCTAAAGATTGCACAAAAAACCGTTTGGAACCATTTGAATAAGGCTGGATACACAAAGAAGCTCGATGTATGGGTGCCACACGAGTTAACGCAAAAAAACCTCATGGACCGGATTTCCATCTGCGAATCGCTGCTGAACCGCAACAAAATCGACCCATTTCTGAAGCGGTTGGTGACTGGTGATGAAAAGTGGGTCATTTACGACAACGTCAAGCGAAAACGGTCGTGGTCGAAACACGGTGAACCGGCGGAAACGATGGCCAAGCCAGGATTGACGGCCAGGAAGGTTTTGCTGTGTGTTTGGTTGGATTGGCAGGGAATTATCTACTATGAGCTGCTCCCATACGGCAAAACTCTTAACTCGGAACTCTACTGTCAACAATTGGACCGTCTGAAGGAAGCAATCGCCCATAAGCGGCCAGCTTTGGCCAATAGGAAAGGAATTGTGTTCCATCAGGACAACGCCAGGCCACACACATCGATAGTGACTCGCCAGAAGCTCCGGGAGTTTGGTTGGGAGGTTCTTCTGCATCCACCTTATAGTCCGGACCTGGCACCAAGTGATTACCATCTGTTCCTGTCCATGGCGAACAATTTTGCTGGTGAAACATTCGTTTCAAGAGAGGCTTCTGAAATTCGACTGTCTCAATTTTTTGCTAATAGGAACGAGGGCTTCTATGAGAGAGGCATAATGAAATTACCTTTAAAATGGCAACAAGTTATCGAACAAAACGGCGCATATTTGACCTAAATCGGGTCATTCTAACTATCTTAAATAAAGCCCTCAATTTAATGCAAAAATAATGGATTTCTTTTTACTACACTTAATATTTCGTGGAGTATGTTAAAGTTGCATTGATTTGAAGTTGCACCATATTAATTTGAGTTTGTTTTCATATTAATTCATGAATTGCGTTGAAATTTACGTTGCTACCTATTGAATCAATAAGAAACGTTATTAAATTAATATGGAAACTCTTCACACAGAAAAATATGACACCATTAAATCGATAAGATCCCCTTATTGAACAGTTTTTTTTGCGCTTACATTGATATAATCAATCTAGCAAGCTGAAATCATATCGCGCGATGGCGTAGTTGAAGTGTGCTAGACTTGTAATCTGGAAGGCCCGAGTTCGAACCCTGCCGCAGGCCAAAGAATTTGTGGAAAAATGGAGAATAAAAAACAGGCAAGTAAATTTTAAGGAAAAATTACGGGGAGCAGAAAGTAAGTTGGACGCGAACCAATAAAACAAGTTGCTTTCGTCGGGTCTTCCAAAAGTCACGCACAAGCACGTTCAAGAAATTCCTATAGAATCTTTTTTTTAATTTTTTAAGCATAAAAATTTTGTAAAATGTTTTATTTCTCAGTTTTTCAAATAATGTAAATGTTAAATTATCTACTTTTCCCAAAAAAAAAAAAAAAAAAAAAAAAATCGTCGCTCGCTGGAGCAGGGATCGAACCCACCGACCTGGTTTTTTACAAGAATTCATATCACAATTAAGTAGAGTCTAATATTAATTCAATACCGAAAAATATCATTTTAATATGGTTTCTATATTAAAATCGTCGATATTGCGCCACCTTAATTCAATGGTGTTCCATATTGAATCAAAATTTTTCTACGTTACTAGACTTTCGTTAACGTTTCACATCGAATCAATGTGGTTTTTATTGATTTTATGTTGTTTTTTCTCTGGGTGTACAAAACTCAGAAACTTGACTCCAAAATAGTGCGAAATATGAGAAATATGACTCCGAAATGAGTCCGAAATGTTTCCGAAAATGTTGAAATGAGTCCGAAAATAAGGCTCATATAGAAATGTGTCCGGCACGTGTCACATTTCACTCTTATATGATCATTCGAAGTATGAAACAGACTCACATTGAACGATCTGCGCAAGAAGGGGAAACATGTCCTATTTGACTCTTAAAAGAGCTCTCGAATTCCAAATTTGATGTCATATATGAATACCTTAGGACTCAGAATGTTTGCTGGGAAGCGCCTTAAGAGTTTGAAGGCTGTATTCAGATCCCGGCTTTTTCCCATGCTAGAATATTCGATTATATGTATCTCCTAATCAAATAATAAAACAATTCTTCGAAATAAAAATAAAAAAATTTTAAAAAATAAATAAATAAATGATGACAAATAATTAATTAATAAATAAACTGCGTGGGTTTCATTCTTAGTTAACGAAGACGGAGGTGGAACTTAGGCCTGAAAACGTGGCTCCATTCTGTTACATATCAATTTTTAATTTATAATATTCATACAGACCACCTCAATTATCGGCATCGAAAATTCCTATCTTTTGTAGGAACTTTGCTTTAGCTATTCCTAGGTCCACACGACCTTAAATCAAGCTCGCAAATTGATCTGTGTTCACGTTTTATACCAAGTTGTAAAGCTGTCTTACTGCTCTAAGAAATAACCCTACACTAAAAGATTCGTTACTGGTTGTACACAAAACCATCTTAAGGTCATCTTTTTACCTAAGCATTATAAAATTTCTGTTTATTAAAATAATCCCTCAACGAAATGAACTTTTTCCCAACCAGCTGGGTAGACATATCTTGATAAGTGCACCAGTGCTTTTTTCTGTCTCCATAAATCTTAGAACAAGAATTTATCGTTTTTGTTCGAAAAAATTCTTGGGAGATTTTAATGTAATTTTGTTTGCCTCTACTGTTAGGCTTTAAAGTTAGAATAGAATCGGCTTAGGCTTCGAAACTAATTTATGAGCCCCAAAAGAGTAACTCATGGTCTTAGAAACTGTGACAATCATTCTAATTTGCCTTAGAATCGTACAAGAACGGTAATTTCCAATTCAAATTGAATTAAATTATTCTGAAGCATGAAGATAACCACAAAAAAAAAAAACAACTTAACAGAGTCGAATCAAGCAGCTAATTTAACAGTGGTGTTCCTGCACATTTGGCTATGATGTAAGAAGAAAGTCTCCATGGAAAAAGTGGCAACTCAGCATCGACAATCAATGCCGCTATTATCTCTCCCATGGCATACGCAGCCATCGTCACGTATTGTCCAAGCTTCAGACATATGCTCGTACGTTGGTTCGTTCGAATCTTTATTCTTTCCAATATGTTTTCCTACGACTGCGACTGCGGCTTCTGATTTTCTGCTGCAGTCGACCGATTGTGAGCTAAGAACTTTTTTCTGCTTTTTAGATTCTTTTCTACTTTCCAATTTTGTGTGAGGAAAACAAAACGGTCCATTGATAATATTCTTATGAAATAGTAAATCGCGAGCTAAGAACGTTCCCAGCGCTCGTGGTGTGAAGACGTGCTTTGCTACTACATCGAATCGAGTGTTTCCGCGATCATTTTTCTTTTCAAAGAACTTAAGGAGGACCCTATTTAGGTCAGAAGTTTTTTTTCTTTTTGCAAAAAGGAAATTTCCTCCAGAGACAAAAGATTCATACGCTTAAGTTCGTCGCTTAAGTCTTTTGTTTTGACGTGTGTGCGATTATTTGCTTGCAGTATAAAGTGTTTTTTTTTTTAATAATTTTTTTTTGTGTCGCTCGGTCTTTGAGAAAATAATTAGAATTAATTCTAGTCGTTGAACGAAATTGGTACGTCTAATGTCAAATGAATGACGTAATTGTGTGCAGGAAAGTTGAAATTATTGCTCATTTCCAAGAAACATAAACGTTTGTGCAATGAAGAACCCGTCCGAACGGTCGTGGCCAGTGCTTTCGAAGCTGAGCTGAAGTTTACGATTTGTAATTTAAACTGTAAACGAGTTTTGTGAAATCCGTTTAATTGCTTTGCAAGTATTTTAAATTGAGAAATTGACTTCCAATAACTTCAATTATGGAATATCTCATCAAACTGGAACTAATGGTAATTGCAATATGAAGAAATTATATAAAATTATGAAGATGTAATAAAAAAAAAAATCATTTGCCACTGTATTTGAATTTCGATGCTTTTAGCTTCCTTATTTCTTGTTTCTATAAACAGTGTTAGCTCTCAACTGCACACATCTTCATATGCGGACAAAATCCATTAGCGGGCAATAAGTTCGTCACCGTGAGTGTCCGCATATGAGAAGTTTCACTGTATATAGATTTAGCGTCGTCATCCCGAAGAGTGTCGAGAAAGTTATGAGCATGGGTACTTTATGACATATCAATTGAATGTCTTCTTAAGAAAAAAAAATTCATAAAATATGTTTATGTCCTTGGAAGCACGAAATATTTTTTCCTAAAAGAATGCATAATGTTTTCTCAATCTTTATTGGAAATTGAATTCCATTCTTTAAATTATTGGGGGATACCCAATCTCCTTGGAATTTTTGCGAAAGGTTAATGCTGCACCCAAAAAAATTTAGCATTAAAATTAATATGTGTAAATATTTTCATGTGATATAAAGCTGAAAGTTCCCTTACCTTGGTCATCAATAGTCGTTCGTTGTCATTCGGATGGAAGTAATTTTAACCCTTATACCTTCTTTTAAATGATAACGAAGAGAAATATGGCTATCTAAAGGTCAAAAAAAAATATTTTTAATATTTTTTTAAAGTATTTTTAGTAGAGAGCTTCTTTGGAGGACGGCTTTCTAGTTGGGAGAGTATATACACCGCAAGGTAATTGAATCGGTCATTTCTAAAACCTCTTAAGTCAAATTTTTTTCTAAATTGCTCATTACTTATTTAATTAAGCATGAAGGACTTTATAATTGATCTTGAAAAATTCTACCGCAATGACTTATGGTTTGAAATTATTGATTCAAGTCGATTAAGAAGAGCAATATTTGCCGGCGAGGGACGCACGAAGAACTGAGAAAACAAAACACCTATGTATATAACTTCCCAGTACGTCCCTCGTTATGAAAAGAAAAAATCGTTTTTCTAAAGCATTGACTTACAGCTTTAGTCTTTACAAAAATATTTCAACTAAGCTGCCAAAGGAGCTCATTTTATAGCAATACCTCTCTCAGAAATTCGCCACAAAATCATAATTTTATTTCGCTAAGATTTTCGTAAAGGGCTTAATCCAACTCTGTCCCACTTTTATAAAAAAAAAAATGCTTTCAAAGTATTTTTCTGCTTTGTCAACTGAAAAATTGCAGAAAAATTCTGATTGTTTATCCGCACGCCATCCACGCCATAAGTACCTATGCAACAAGACCCTAAAGCTGAAAAATCATTGAATTTCCTCAGAAACTAGGTAACGTCTCAAAATTGTTTTCTAAATAAGTATGAAAAAAATAATCAAAAAAATTAAGAAAATATAAATAAAAATAAATCACTTTGACCCCGAGAGGAACTCATTCTCGAAACTAATGAGACATTCAAATGTCGTGGAAAAAGTATAAATTTTTCAATTTGCTTCTCAATAAATCACAGTGGAATGACTAAAATGATTGCCATTTTGTCGTTAAAATTTTTCTTCACTGCTTCTTGAATAAATTTGAGTGTTATTTAACATGAGTGGGACGATGCAGATGGAATTTATTGCCATTCAAAACGGGAAGTAAAGTCTACCACCAACGGATTTTTTTTTCTTTTTATTTTTTACTGGCCTCTTCAGTTTCATCGGCATTTTCGCATTGAAGTTAAACCGCAAAATGTCATTAAGGCGTGTATAACTGTTAATTTCTTACAATAAAATGGAACAGAAAATAAAAAGAAACAAAGCTGAAATAGAAAATTTACTTCGCCATAGCGCGTAGCAATCAAAAAGAAATACGAAGGGCCGAAGCGAACGCACACACAGAGGGGCTCTCCCATTGGGACTGAGCAACGGTTGCACAACTGCGAAGCGAATCTGTTTTTCCTTTTTTATTTTTTTTTTGTTATTTTTATATTTTCTTATCGACTATTGATTGCCTTTGCATTTTCACGTAAATGCAAAGAATTTTCCATCATTTTCTAATAACAGTTTCGGCTGCAAAAACATCCAACCGCGGCGTCAAAAGAGGATGCAAAAAAAACCAAAGTGCATAAGAACATATGTACATTGTTTATATAATTTTTTTTTTTTTTTTTATTCTTAGCTGTACTTGACTGCTGTTCGGTGTTGAACGTTGTTTAGTACCACCGGCTGCTACTGGCTCTCTTGCTGTCTAACACTTTATCTTTATCTCTCTCTCTAATGTTAAAGACACCGCTGCATAAGTTGTATGGCGCAAGCAACGGCAACAGCAGCAGCACCGCCATCAGCAGCTGTAATACTCGCTGTGCAACAAGTGGTATCCAACTGACCTACATACTTTTTCTAAAGCTTAACTTTATTGTCAGCAGTCCATAAAACAAACAAAAAAAAAAAACAAGAATGAAAAAAGCCAAAAAGTTGCTTTCAACAATTTTACGGGCCGCGATGCAAGAATTTTCAAGAATTTGGAATTCCAGTTGTCTCAAATCTTGCATGAAGGAGTCTTTGCTCTGCTGCTTTATTGCTGTTTGCTTAGAGCGCTCTTTGCGTCGTTGGTGTTAACTTCAGATTGAGCAGACAAAGCTTTTAGCTGTTAAAAGCTTGTTGTCACAAAGTTGTCCAACAACAAAATAAAATGAAAAAATTTTTTTTTTTTTTGCAAACTTGTTTGAAAATTCGATCGGAAAAATAATCAATTTTTTTGAAAATACCTACCCTTCGAAAGGGAAATTTTTCCCCCAAAGACTTTCTATGCTTCTAAATCTCATATCAATGAAAATATAATTTTTTCTTTTTAACATTATTTTTAATCTGTTCTACTTTCGATACCTTGATTTGGTATAATTATATTCAATTTTTATTTATTTATTTCTATCGTAGTGTGAAAAACAAAAAACCTGCTCTGAGATGCACTTCAATGATCGCTCTTTATGCTTTTCCGAAATCGTATTAACAACATTTCTTCTTGCGCCTTAACATGCATGGCTGTGCACATACGCATTTTGACGGAAACTTGAATTTTCACAAGACATTTTCACTAGAAGCATCACGCGCCTATCATTAAAACACAACTTGGAAATGTAGGTCACTCTGGCAGTGTGGCAGCAGGTTACTTCTTTTATTTTATTTTTATTTTAGTTTTTTTTTCACACAATATCCCCGTGATTGTAAATAAGAGGAAAACTGGACTGGCTGTTGTCAGGACTAGTATTTTAGTAGCTTTGAACCGTTGGCTGCTAACTGGAAAAGTCGTTCTCCTTGCAACATAATAAAAATGCATGCACTAATTAAATCTAAAATCGCAAAGAGGTGGAAAGAGGGAGACGGAGCAAGATCGAGAGACCGAGAGACGTTTGCCTGAATCGATTACATTATCGCTCGTCAAATGTTATGTTCTGCACCGTTGCATTTTCCGATTCGGAAGAGACAAATGTTTTCACGATTAAACGTGACAAAGAATTCCCGAACCGTTGCTTGAATGACTTGCAAAATGGTTTATTCGCCTGGCAAAGCAGCACATTCCTTCAATGAATGAATGCCACAGCAAAACAAAAGACTTAGGAAACGAACTTTAAACTTGATTCTTCAGTCAGTTTTATGGTTTTTTCTTTTCTTTCACGTAAAATTTATTGTTGGGAAAATATTTGTTCTCTCCTCATGTCAGTTCGCGTTCGTCTATGCTACAAAAATTGGCAATAGGTCAAATGTTTTGTTTTCTTCTTCTTTTTTTTTTTTGTTTTGTTACGGCTTCTGTTTCTGCTAATGATGTTGACCTTTTGAGCTTGAAATGAATACCACCACTTTCTTCGAAAGTTTAAAAAGCTATAAAAATAGTTTTTAAAAATTAAAAAAAAAAAAACAAAGACCTACATTTTGTATTTATTCTTTCAATACTTTCTCCATATTTGACTCAAATATTGTCCCATTGACTTTTGACATAAAATTTTGAAGAAATCGCTTTCTGAGACAACCTTCTTCTCAGTGTCTCTGTGGCTCTGTTGTTAACTGTTTTATTTTTATGATTCTCATTTCTGTTCCCTGCAGTTTCAGATGAGAATGTAATAGGCCCTCCACATTATTATTCTTAATTTTACGCAATTTACAGTTTTGTAGGGTTTTTGAACACCGTTTTCAAAACAGCTTGAAATCGGCTTCCAACATAGAGTGAGAAAAAGAATTAAAAAGCCTTCTTAGTCACACTTTTCTTATTTAAACATTTACGAGAGAAACTTTCTTAAAATATAGCACTTCAAAATTGGTTTTCTAAAGCCCTTTATTCATTAAAAATAACTTCTCGCAAGGCGAATCATTCGAGGTTTATTGAGACTACGGAGAAAGAATTTAAAAAACGTCACACTGAGAATCAATTCGTTGATTTGATAGAGCGATTCACTGACTCTTAGGCTCATAGTCTTCAACCTAGTTTAAACTTTTTGAAGGTTTGACTTTTCAAATCATAGTCTACCGGAGAGTTTGAGCCATGTTTATTAATTTTACATCAACATTTTGAAAAATTTAAATAAAGCAAAGGTATTTGATTGAGTTAAGCTGGTATGAAGACTGAAAGAGTATATTCGAATAAATTTTCGAAGCTCTTAAACCACGTTGAAGACTACGATCCTTAAATGAGAAGAAATGATGAAGAATTTTTCTAGCTTAGATTTTTTAACGAAGAAATTTAACGATTGAAATTGCGATGCCAAAAACAACCACAAATCAATGTCTTGTTTTCTCATAATTTTCCCTCAAATCGGTAGTATTTTCCCAGACCTAAGAAATCATTATTTTCGAACTTACATCAAAGCTCAACACCTGCGGCAAGGCACGATTTTCCAGCATTGTTGCAAAGAAAAATCAAAAACAACAAAAAAAAAAACAATCCTCAAAGCAAAGTTCAATGGAAAAAATTTCACCAATTTTCGAAGATCTTTACCTTTTTAACCTTCTGCGAAAAATGAAAAAAAAAAAAAATTATTTAAAAAAATGCAACATAATATTATGTTGTAAGCCATCCACACGCTTAAGGAGAATTGTTGGACATATCATAAGAGAAAAAAATATCAACTTACTGCAGCCAATTTAACAAGCTGGTCAATGCACTTTTTCAGCTTAAAAACCTTCCATATTCGGAATGAACAAATTGAAAACAAAAGTTCGTTGCCAAGCGTGCGGATGGGATCGACAGCCTTACCATTTTTTCAATCTTTTTTTTTCATTTTTTGGAATTTAATTTTCAATTTTTTTTAAATTTTTCATAATTTTTTTTTTTTTTTATTTATTTTTGAATATTTTTGAATTAAAAAGTAAAGCTTTTTTGAATTTCTGTTTTGAGTTTCTCAGCAGCAGCAAAACTGATTTCATCTTTCGAGCGTTGTAAATCATTGAGGCATCTCGAATTTTTGATTTCTTCTTTTTGAAAGGCAAAGAAAAATCTATCTAAATAAAAACATAACGAAAAAACAAATCCCTCCACGTGCGATTACCTACAACTTTTCGCACCTATTATAATAAATATTAGCAACGCAACAGAAATTAACAATTATTATTTGAGAAGCCGCGCTCGAAGCGGCAATATCGAACACCTCAAATCACGTCCGTCCTTCCCTCTGGTCCGTCCGTCCGTCCGTCCGTCAGTTCGTTCGTAGTTTGCAGTTTGTAGTCTAGTGGGCATTTTAAGGTAGGTACTTAAGTAGGTACATGCTCTTGGTTGTGCAGCGTCCACACCCAATGCCATGGAGCTGGCGCTTTGTCGGGAATCACTGACGCTATTTGCTAAGTCTAAAGCCTGAAGTCTATATTTAGCCATGGTCCAATGCGTTTTAACTTAGTGAAGCGTTTAACGTTCGGCCTGCGATCGTTGATGCGAGCTTCGAACTGAGTGTCGGTTTCGCTAGCCTATGCTGTGCTGCGCTGTGCTGTGCACTCCTGTGTTAAGTGGCACTTGTCGCATTTTAAGTTTGGAAATTGACTTTTTCCCCTTCAATTTTTTCCTCCTCATAGTGTTGTGTTTTTTTTTTACACATTAAACTGATATTAAAAATTATAGACTTCGAAGATTTTCACTTTTTATGCAAATTTCTGTTGAAGTGTTTTGTTTTGTTTTTTATATTTTTTTTTATATATATTTTTTTAAGGTAGATATTTACTATCTTTTGTTTGCGACGTTGTAGTTCCTCGATTTTTATGGTAGTTTTGCTGCACGGAATTTTAACTTGAAAAAAAAAATAAATAAATTAAATAAAATAAATATTGACAATTTGTTCAGTTCAAGTTCATCGTAAGATTCAATGGAACAATACTATATTATATTATATTGGCATAATGATGGCGTTGTTATTATAATGCTATTACTTCAATATCGTTTATTCGATCTTATTATATTTTGAAAAATTACTCAACAACAAAATCACTGTAGCACTAATGGCTATCATTAAGTAGGTACATCAAGCAAAGTTTTTTTTTACCTAGAAAACTGATTAATATCGAAAATTCTTTTCTAGTGAATTTTGTACCTACTTTTTTCGGGTTCGTGTTGATCATTTTATCCGCGAATTCGCATGATTTCTTCTTAACAAATATACAAATTTTTTGGAATAAATGGCACTCCCAAATTCCCCTTTCTCATGACCCTAAATTGCGTCATTCGAGTGAGAAAAAAAATTGTTTTTTTTTGTTATAATTTTTGTTATAAAAAATAACGTAAATTTGATTCCCAGAATTCGAGAGAGAAGATGTTTCTTGAAAAACAGGCATCATTCTGGTTGAGCCACAGTAAGGTTATTAAGCAAATGGGTGAATTTTTTTCAAAGTAGATCCATAAAATTGCTTTACCCTTAAGAAAGTTCTTCTTTAATTTAAGAATGAAAGTTCTTACATTAAAAATAATTTGATTTTTTAAAAATGATCTTCAATCGAATTGACTTTAAATATGACAGGAGAATTACAATATAAGGTGGATCAAAGGCCACCATAAAGGTTCAAAAATATCCCTTTCAAATATCTTGGACATAAATGCCTTAATAGACAGGCTGACCAGAAGGGTTCACTTGAAATAATTGAGCTTAGATGGAGGTTTGAAAGAATCAATTATTACTTCTATAAATATGATCCAAATCCTTGAAGAGGTGCTTCTTTGGATGGTTACGAATATAACGAAGGTTCATCTTGTATTGGATCAAACTGGTAGCGCTTTTTTAGGTGCAATATTTATACGAAAAGTTGACCATATGGACTTATTTATGTTTAAACATGGCACAGCGGTCCTCAGCACCCGAAGACTTTGATAAATCCTGCCTGATCTTTGGGAATTCCCTTTAAGGAAGTCACACTGAGGCTATGGTACGATTAAAAGGCAGCAGTCATATTTACTGATTTCACACTAAGTGCCATAGAGTCAGACGCTCCGGAGGTATCTATGTAAAATAGGATCAGCAAATAAAATGTGATCCCTATGGAACGAATTAAAAGCAATGCAATCGATTATTAAAGTCCCATTTTTAATATTTCATTGAAGACACTGACACTGGTAATTAATTAAAATGTTATAAATAGCTTGCAATCGTCTATAATAACACTAAAGGCTGTTGAATTCTGAATCCTCCAAAGGAAAAAAATTATGAAAGCGACTCAAAAAAAAATTCCAAAAAATAAAGAATTTTATTAAAATGATACAAAGATGAAATTTTCCTCGCAATCGGTATCTTCAAATAAAACCTAGAATTCATTCTATTACCATCGCGCCATATTGATTATTCCTCATAATTGCATTCGTAGAAGAAAATTTATGAGTGCAATAACTTTACGGTCGATCAAACAAAAGCACTAGAACTTGAGGACATTACAAAGATATCAGAACGACCGAACTGTGGCATGATCTTTCGTTGATTTCATTCCAAATAAAAAAAAACAAAAAAACAAAAAAATTGCCAACAAAAATGATGCTTTAAGTCTTGCCATCGTTATGGCATGCATGGCGAATCCAATTATGCCCTCGAGATACAAAAAACTCAATACGTGTTGTGTGTAGTCCAGTCCACAGTTGCTTGCTCCGTTCATCGCCGGTCCATTCTCTAACCAATCAAGTTTGTTGAAGGAACGCATCCAGAGGACCACCAGAGAGAACTCTGGTCACATGTGGGCAGTGGAATCGTCGCAGTTTTCACCTTCTGCTCGAAGGCAGAATGCAATCGGCCAGAGAGTTAGTTAGGGATGTAGCAAAAAATTAATAGCAAATGACAGGCGCAATAAAGCATGCTTTTGCGGGTTTTCCTTATGGTTAATTTTGTTTTCTTTCTTGTTTTTTTTTGTTTATATTCGAAAAAGCATTTGTTGCCATCAATCTTCAAGCACACGACATTGCGATCGAATAAATTCTTTGACTTTCCATCTTTTAATATGCGTGCAAACGATGATGATGACTTGTCCTCGATATCGATAACCAGAATCAACAATGTTTCCATTGCATTTGCTTACGAGTAGCCTTCGTTCTCGTCTTCGTCCTCCTGATAAAAGTTAATTAACTTGCCGCTTAGACAGAAATGCCCTTAAAGGATACCCACTGATTGCTACCGAAGTCTACACTTAAAGAAGTTCATACCACACATACCGCGGCACACTTTTGGCGTCACTTACAAGTTAGAATTAAGAGTATAAGCCCTAATAATGAGGTCAGTTACGAGTTAATTATGATTCCGATTTCGGAGTAGAAGCCCTAATAACAACCTCAATTCGGAGTCCTACAGGAGTCAATTATGATCGATTCGAGTAGAAGCTATAGCGACCTCAATTCGGAGTCCTACAGGAGTCAATTATGAGTCCGAATTCGGAGTAGAAGCTCTAATAGCGACCTCAATTCGGAGTCCTACAGGAGTCAATTATGAGTCCGATTCCGGAGTAGAAGCCCTAATAACAACCTCAATTCGGAGTCCTACAGGAGTCAATTATGAGTCCGAATTCGGAGTAGAAGCCATCATAATGAGTTCAGTTGGGGGTCAGTTATAAGCCCGAGTTTGGAGCAGGAGACCTTTACAATGAGCTTTATTACGAGTTATTTATGAGTCCGAATTCGGAGTAGAAGCCCTCAAAATGACCTAAATACGGAGTCCTACAGGAGTCAATTATGAGTCCGAAATCGTAGTATTAGTTCCCGTAATGAGTTCAATTGGGAGTCATTAATAAGTCCGAATTCGGAGTAAGAGCCTTCATAATGAACTCACTTAAGAGTACAAAATAAATTTGTTGTCTTCTACGACTGTTTTTTCTCCCTAAATAGAAGCCATGGGTACACAAATCTTGCAGTTTCCATAATCTACTAATTTCAACCTCCTTTCGGACTCAGATATTTGAGCCCCATATTTTCTACATAATGTATTTCGAAGTAATTTCGTACTCATAAATTGGCACTCCGAATATGTTTTATAGTATTCATGCTATGCTCTCATTTATCTTTATTTGATGTACGCACTTTCTTACAGTGTACCATCACCGAAGCACTCCTCATCACTGCGACCCTACATCTTTATTGATATCTATACGAGAAAAGAAGAACAAAAAGAATTTGAATTGAAAAATTCCTGAAGCTCTTGTATAGACTAGAAATATTAATATATTTTTATAACTGGTTATCTTATCTTTCCCTTAGTATCTCGAGTGTCATGATATCGCACTTCATCAGCGTTGATTACTCAAACCTAAGCTTATCACTTCAGAAGCTCCATAGGTAGTCACTGCTAAAGTGTTTACACTTTTTTTCATTAATTTCTTTTCAACTAGACCAGCAAGCCTTAATTTTTATCTTTTCACACCGGGATTCATCTTAACAAAATGTTGAGCTGGTTTTCCCTTTATCGATTGAAAAGTTTATGGAATGGAAAATAGAGTATGTATGTCTTCAAATGATTAGTTTAGAACCTGAAATATGAAGTCAATGATAACAAGTGGCGTCAAAGGATGAAATAAATTCCATTTTTTTGAGAATGCTTTCCTTTGACAACAAAATTAATCAAAGAGTGTTAAAAAAAATACCTGTTAAATCCCAATTAAGATTAGTAACCATTAAAATTCCCTGCCTTTTTAAATCATTAATCGTGATCAATCTTTTAAAATTTTTGGATTATGGGTCATATATTAGTGTTCCGGAATAATCGGAAAATAATTGAGATTTCTAATGAAAGATTAATGGAAATAAAATAAAAATTATTTAAAAATTTAATCATTTAAAAGAAATCCGGATTGAATTTTGACTATTTTGAATTTTTTTTTTATTGTTTTTAACTTCTTTCTTAAAAATTATTCTCCTTCTCTTGTAGAAATGCTACTATATATTATTATATATTCGAGCCTTTTTTTAATTCATTTTATTCTTATTATTTTAAGATTGTTTGGCAATCCTAATCGCTATTTATTGAACTCGAAACAAAAAATTAGTTCGATTTATCAATCGATAATTTTATTGTTATTATTTATCAGCTCTACTTGAGAGTACAGGGATATAATGAGCTCTCAAAGTCAAAGGAAGTCCTCAAGAATGTTGAATTTTCTTTAGTTGAAATTTTCAAACAATAATTTCAGCAAGTCGTAAACAAATCAACCCATAAATATTGCCCTAAAAAACTATCAAACCTTTTTTGGAATTCCCAAAACAAAGCGAACTTTTGCCCTATATCAGTCATTCAACGTAACGTCTGAACGAGCAGCACTTCAACAAAGCAACAGCGATTCAAGCAACAATGGCAGCCACAAGCAAAGTCAATGTAATCGCAACGAAACAAAAACGAAGTAAATAAAAAACAAATAAAAATAAAAAAGAGAACAAAAGCAATAAGAAAAGCAGTGACGAATGCCAACACTGCATGCAAATTCAACATTTGCGGTTGACACTGAAACGAGTCTAAAAAGAACGCAAACCAAAAACGTCAACATAAAACGAATACGTACTGTAAAAAGAGGTTGTTGACCATTTACAAATGTTGCGGACTAGCATAAGAGTCACATAAGACGGAGAAACAGAAAGAAACCAAACGCACAAACTGATGTACATACAAGGAAATTCGTTGATAATAGAACTCGCCTAAGTACGTTTAAAACAATTGAAATGAAAGAAACACAAACACGACTTCAGGCCTCCTTATAGCCCCAGCCACAGCGCATTAGTATTTCAAGTTTGTTGTCGACCGTTGAACGTTTTGGAGAAACAGAAGCAACAGCGAAGAGCACACACAAATAACAATGACAATGACACGACGACGACGACAACGACGACGATGGTTTTCCAACAGAATTAGGCTTTGACACTTTTCACCAAGTATCAACGATTACACGTAGTCTTTGCTTTCTTGTATCTACAAAATCGTGGGCCATAACTCCATGTGGGGGCGATCAATTTAAGGCTTTTTGTCATAAATGAAGCGAAATATATTTAGTTTAAATTTTGAACTATTAATTTTATATTAAGTTCTTCTAAACCCATGTTTACTCTTGTTCCGATTCGCTCATGTTCCGCCTATGGTGCTCTCAGTACCCTTCTGCAGCCATTCCGATCGTAGATCATGTCATCTCTGAGACCCATTATTTGCTGATATTTTTCATCTAATCGATCCATGAATTTTTCGATCTGCCTGCCCTCCGGTCATTTGTTGGAACAGTGAGGAAATTATCCCATACCAATCGACCTTTTTCTAGAATCCATGGTCGAACAAGTTATACAAATGATTGAGAAAGATAACAGCGAACATTAGGCGCTAATAGCAGAGATAGGTATGGGTTTTTTAACGGGGTTTACCGGCGGTCGGTTTTGAAAATTTATTGATTCTATTTATTATTATAATTTTCATAAATTTTAAATGAATTTATTAAATTCTTTATGGCCCTATAGGCTTAAAAACGTTTGTTTTTATTGCCGCATACACATCTTAATCGGCCCTCGTATAGTCCGCAAAAGGCGCTTCAACCCACAACTTCAATGGAATTCTTTCAAACGTCAGTTGCAGTGTCTGAAGACAGAATGCTTAGAACACTTCTAAGCATGAAACAAAATAAACGTGCCGCTGCCGGCTGCCTTTCGTACGTGCTGCCTGTGAGTGTCACGTCGCAAATGTTGCAAGACAATAACGCGTTTAGCAACCTCTCGTCTCTCTCTCTCTCTCTCTCTCTCTCTCACTCTCTTTATATGCAACTCTTATGCATTTATGCTTTCGAGTTGCATTTAGAAGGAAAACCAAAAAGGGTGCTCCCGTCCCGACTTTGTTTTTGTCATGTTTTGAGTCTATTTTGATTTCCTCTAAACGACAATCGACGAAGTTTTCCATACCGCATTGGCGCTTTCCACAGAATTCTGTACTCCCTGGCTTTGACGGCAAAAACAAAAAAAAACAAAAAAAAAGGGGGAGGGGAGGGGGAACGTAAGGAAAACTAACAATTTATGTTTCCCGATAGATTCGTATTTTATTGTATTGCTTCGTGCATTTAATTGCGGAAATTGTTAAATTTAATTAAGGCGACCTTTTCCTTTATCTTTTGTCTTTCGAAAGGCTTGGCTGTTTTTTTATTTTTTAGGAGAGAAGGTTTCTGAAGGATATTTAAAAAGACAAGACTTGCCTTTTATTTCATGTGGAAGAGTAGTGGGATGATGTAAAAAAAAATTTCCAAGTGTTAATATGTGATTATTTAAAGATTTTTATCTAAAAAGTAAGGTTCACTTAGAACATTTCAGTTGGAATGCGTTCGTTAGGTGCGATTAGTTTCTAGCAAGCTTGGAATATCTGATAAATTTTTTTTTCAAAAAGGTTGCTCCTAACTTTTTAACAGACCTGTAAAAAAATCAAAATTATTTAATTAATGATTAAAAAATGAAATTAATTTTTTTTTTTTACTCAAATAAAAATTATTAATGATTATTTTATATTTGCGGCCCATAAATACTCACTAGGATTGTCAAATAATCAAAAACACATTTTAAACCGAACGTTATTTTTCTCTGACCCAATATTTAAAATTAATCTAGTCATGATTTGTTTTTGAAACTAAAAAAAAACAAGTGAGTTTTTCTGTTCAAATTTGTCTTATGTTAAGTACAGGGACCGTAACTGTTACGACTTTAAAAAAAAAGTCAAATTATAACCGTTATTTTTCAACCGATAATTTTTCCGTTGGAAAGTAACAGTTAAAAATTGACTTTTATTTTTTCGGTCAGAAATAAAAATAAAAATTCGATTTTTATTTTTTCAGTCAAGAAAATAAGTTAAAAATTGACTTTTATTTGTTCGGTCAGAAATAAAAATCAAAATTTGACTTTTATTTTTCCAGTCAGATATTAAAGTTAAAATTTAACTTTAATTTTTTCGGTTAGATATAAAAGTTAAAGGTATGGACATGCATATATATTCATGATCAGGATTGCTATGAGTCGCCCCTGCCTCACTCCTATTTACCAAAAACAACAGCCAGAGACATGGACAGGTACATGCTTCATGAAATGAGAAAACTTCAAGTTTTTTAATGCAAAAATTCCTTTTTTTATTTATTTCTAATATCCAAATTTCCAAATATTAAAGTTCCTTCAAGACTTATGAAAACTATTTAAACTAAATTAAAGTTCAATTTTAACTTTAATATCTGACTGGAAAAATAAAAGTCAAATTTTAACTTTAATATCTGACTGGAAAAATAAAAGTCAAATTTTAACTTATTTTCTTGACTGAAAAAATAAAAATATAATTTTGATTTTTATTTCTGACCGAAAAAATAAAAGTAAATTTTTAACTGTTTCTTTCCAACGGAAAATTTATCGGTTGAAATATAACGGTTATTGATTGACTTTTTTGAAAAAAGTCAAAAAAATATAAATCATTAAAGATTACCACTCCTTACTTAAGAACCATTAAATTGCACGATTTTAAATATCTAATACGCCAATTTTTTCTTTTGACTTTTTGATGTAAATTTTCGAAAATAACTGTTATTTGCAATGCCTGGTTAGGTATACAAATCTCCGAATTGTTTGTTGTTTTAGAAAACCGCCTCTATCTTCGCAAAGGTTGAGACGGCGGTGGTCAGATTTGACATAGACTTACAGAATTGATTGCCGTTTAACCTCAGATAATGAGCTTGAAAATTCTGTCAATAATAGCAGAGCTATGTCCATTCGAAGTCCAAAAAAAATTAACATTTTACATTAATTTTTCAATTTTTTTTTTAATTTGAGTGACTTTTTGGCGATTAATTCAAAGATTTGTGTAACATTTTTGATGGTATATTAAAGGATGATATTTTAAGAGTACAGTTGTTTGGTAAGTTTTAAAATAACTTACACGATATTTGAAAAAAATTTGTTTGGAACATATAGAGCTATAGCTGCAACTTCGGCCAAATTTTGGCGCGAGCCACCATGTTTTGTTGAAAAAATTCAACTGTCCATAGCTCACACTATAGTTTGGTGAACCACGTAAAAGCTTTTGGCCGAAGTTGCAGCTATAGTTCGGTTTGAAAATTAATTAAAAATTAATCACCCGATTTTCTCAAAAATCTGAGCTGATGGAATTTTTTGGATAATTTTCAATTTTTTAATAAGTTGATAACTAGAACTTAGAAAATACTTCAAACGCTTTTGCTTTTTTGCGTTTGTTCCCCTGTGTAATGAATATTATTGACTTAACTATTAAAAATGTGGCCGTTAATAATGACTAAAATTGCGAAATAAACGGTATTCTATCGGATTTCTGATTTTATTTTTTTATTTATATCAAAATTAAATTAAAAAAAAAAACTATTCAAATAAATAAACTTCATTTTTTTACAATTATTTAAACAATTTTTTTATTTCCATTAATCTTAATAATCTCCATTATTTTAGGATTATTTGGGAATTCAAATTTATGACCCATAATCAAAAATTTCAAAACAACAAATTAATAATGATTAAGTATAAAAAAAGATAATAAATTATAATGATGATTAATCTAAAGTAGGATTTAACAGGTCTGCTCTTTAGCAGCTCCTTAACAGCCTCTAAACAGCATCATGTGTGTATTAACGGCTAATATCATATTTCTAATTGTAATTTTGTATTTTATTTTTTTTTTTTGTTCAGGGTTCCGATCCCCGTGCCGCAACATGCCGTGGAAAATTACAAAATCGTCGCTGTAAGCTTAATCAAGAAATCAATAAAGAACTACGTTTACGCGCTGGTGCTGAAAATCTATTTAAGGTAGGCATTTAAATCGAATCACTCGATCATTTCAATTCCATCCATATCTGTTCTAATTACGATGATTCGCGATCGTTTCAGGCAACCACAAATCGTAAACTGCGCGATACAGTCGCATTAGAATTAAGCTTTGTCAACTCGAATTTGCAATTACTGAAAGAGCAACTGGCCGAGTTGAATTCATCGGTCGAAATCTATCAAAATGAAAGGTGAGTAGCGCTTGAAAGAATTTTAATGGCTACATTTGTTGCAAATAAGGCAGGCAATGTTTGTGTGTGATAAGAAATTTTATAGTTTAATAGTTAAAATGAGTTAAGGCCATACGAATAATGGTCGTGCTATTGGATTTAAATTGCTTTAATACTGCGGAGAAATCAATTTAGAAAAGCTGGCTATTGAATCGAAGATTAGCAACTTTATTAAGCAACATTCAATAATCATCATGAAATACGAAATTCGAGAATATTCGAATGCATAAAAGTTTATTTGAAAGTGAATAGTTCATTAAGTGGGTACTTAAAATTCTGCAGTAAAAGTAAACAAGATAACCGCTTCAACAAAACGTGCTGGAATGCAAGAATATGCAATTGTAAATAATTTATTTTATTTGCGGTATTTATTGTTTGACAATAATAAACAATGACAACTGAATTCTAGAAACTACATGAGCGTTCAATCATTGAGAAGTTTATTAGCGGCGAGTCATTGGGGTTGCTCAGAAAAGAGAGAGAGAGAGAGGGAGAGAGAGATAGAGAGAGAGGGAGAAAGACATAAAGAAAGTAACAGAAAGAGCGTGACAGAAAGAGAGAGGAAGGCAGAGAGAGACAGAAAGAAACAGAAAGAGACTAAAATAAACAGAAAGAGACAAAAAAGAACAGAAAGGGACAGAAAGAATCAGAAAGAGAGAGATAGAAAGAGAGAAAGAGAATACAGAAAGAGAAAGACCGAAAAAGAGAGAGACAGAAAGTGGAAGAAAGAGAGACATAAATAGAGAGGGAAGAGAGAGAGAGAGAGAGAGAGAGAGAGAGAGAGAGATAAAGTTATATAGAAAGACAGTGAAGGGAAGAAAAAGAGAGAAAGAAGGAGAGAAAAAGAGAGAAAGAGATCAATGGAAAACAAAATTCTTGATTGGTTAAGTTAAGTTGGTACCTCTAATAGATTTGTAAAAAGGGCTATCTCTATCCCTGTGCATCCTTAAGGGGTTTTAAGATTTTATATGTATATCTTTATATTTCTATCAGCGTGGGGTATTGAAGATTCAACATTTTCTTTATAGGAATAATTCCTTATATAAAAATGTTGATTAGTTATCGAAAATGAATATTGATTAGTTATGGAAATGAAGAAGGGGCAGATAGAAACACAGGCTATGTCCACTTCTTCCTGAAAAACTCTTTAGCTATTGTCCTCTGTAACTCCAAGGCGTCACGGATGCTTTTATACCCAACGATGTCCCAATACTCTCAAAAGGCAGAATCTAATGCTCTTTTATACTTTTTGCTATTACATACTCGTAATACTTAGAAAAGATACAACTGGGATATATGAAGACTTGTCTTGACAAAACTGTCCCAAAGGCAGTTAATATAATGCATTGTTTTTTCTTACTCATGACAGCAATTAACTTAAGACTCCAGTGACCTCACGTGTCAAGTGTTGAGCCACGAATGTCAAGTGAAAAACCCATTTAATATTAAGCGTTTGTTTGGCTAATCGTTTTTTTTCTCATTTTTCATCAGTCACTCCATTCAAACTAAATTCAATCAATTTTTCCGCTTTTAATTTTATTAATGACGCGACTCGAATTCCATACCATTTTCTTTACTAAAACTATTGTTTTTTTTTTTTTTTTGTTTAACTTAAAAGTTGAAGGGCTCTTTTTATTTAGCTTCTTCCTCATCAATAATAGTTTTTCTATTTGATTTTTCGAATTCGCTACAACAAAATCTTAAAAAACCTTCAAGTTTTTTCAATAAAAATCCATTCAATCAATTTTCTTACCATCCTCATTGTGATTATCGTTTTTGTGGCTTCATATTTCACACCAAAAATTAAAGCAATTTATGACCTTGCTGCAGTAATTGTCTATCATCAGAGAGAAGCCTCAACTAAAGCTGTCAGAAAAAAGAGTAGTTCCTTCAACACTTCTTATTAATTGAGTCTTTAAAAAAATCTCCGTTTTTTTTTTTTATTTTTTTTATAACAACCAACAAATTTCGATCTCATCATCCGTTCTGTTCTTACATTTTTCCTTCATTGGTGAAACCCCTCAAAAAAAAACCTTTGATGTTTCTTCGGTACAAAAAAATCTTTCATTCATTTCTCAAAGCTTTTAAAAATTTTGTTCTTCCCACAATACGAAAAGCACAATGTTTAAGGAATGCTGTCGAGCAACATTTTAAGATGCTAATCTCAAAAGTATTTATTGCAACCAAGCGTTCTTTTTTTTCGTTGGTTTTTGCGGTGTGGTTGTTATTCAACGAACAAATCCATCAAATGTCAGCGGCATTCGTTGCTGAAGTTGTAAAATACAAATTGAAAAGATCAAGCAGAATTATTCCACAGAGTGATTTGTTTTTTCGTCTTCCAGATGTATTTTTTTTATTATTTTTTATTTGATTTTTATTTTTTTTAAGTTTTTTTTATGAAATGGCCATTCTGAGAAATTTTGAAATAATTGTGGCATGAAATCACAAAAAATTTCGCTTTAATTTTTATTTCTTTTTGAAGCCTTTTTTATTAATTATTTTATTTTTTTTATTTTAGCTTAGAACAAAATTAGATTTTATCATTGGATCCAAGCTTAGCATTTTTTATGTTTTCTAGTTTGCTTTTCTGCTCGATCATTTTCCATTGTAATTTCCCTCTTTTTCCTATTGTTTTGTTGTTTCCATGTTTTGCGTTTTACTTTCTGGTCAAGTGAGTTTTCACGCAGCGAAATGGAACGAAAATCGAAAAAATCTCACGTTCGAAATGAAAAATATTGAGATTTACTTTAATTTTGAACTTTTTCTAGCAAAAGGAATAATAAAGCATCACCTTAACTTGGAACTTTTATTGCTCCGTGAGAATCAATAGAAAGAAGATTTAAAACATTTTAACTTCTATGGCACGTGCCGAGGAAAGGAAAGCCACAAATTTATGTGCTTCCATGCAGGCCTCTAGTGGGAAGGAGATCGTGACAGGGCGACGGAGAGTGCACTAGTATAAGCGAGGAAGCTCTTTAAGGGGCCCAGAAAGTGATTAGGCTTAAACGGACTCCTAGCTGTTCAGCTATGTGATGAAATGGAACCCTTGTCTATTAGTTGTTCTATTTTTGATAATACCCAAAGAGGCTTTGAAAAGAAAATTTCCCCCACTCTCCAAATATCTCTCTACGAACGTGCACTTGTGTTTTCGGCTACGCACCCATTTCAAGTTTTTTACCCTCTTTGTTGGTAATACTAACGAAAAATTTTATACACCAAAAAAAAATAAAAAATATCAATGGAATCATACAATCACACAAGGTGAATCCAATGAACGCGATCGCGGCCAGAAGGAGTGGCGATGCTTTGTGTGAGCAATCAAAACGCTCAATGATGTTCCTACTCATTCTCGACGTCAAAATGTTTCGAAGTCATTGACTTTTATCATCAAAAAACCCTAATAAAAAGGCTTTTTTTACTCGGGGGAATTCTCGGAAGGGGCTTCCCATAGATCGTACTATTTAATTAGAACTCAAAATGGAGGCTAGATTTGACTAGTCGGGAGCATATATATACCAATATACTGCATTAAAAACGTATCTCTTTAAACACTCGATTTTTTTTTATTTATTTTTTTTAACCCCTTCACGCTATCGATGAGAGGGGTTTTTACTAACTCAGACTTTGGCTATGGAATGTTTGACAATTTTTCTACCTTTCTGCTATTTAGCCCCAAACGAGCGTGACTAATCAAAATTTCTTTGTCAAAGTAATATTTTCTAATCCCCTCTAGACTAGTTACATCGAGGTTGCACTGTAATCTGATACTTTAAGCTAAATAAAACAAAATTCATACAATATAATTAACCCATTTAAGCTCAGAACAAGCATTCATATCATATCGGTTGTTGTTTATTATTCTTTATTTATGTTTCTGTTTTCTTTTATCAATGAAAGTAGAACAGCTCAAGAAATTGTATTGATTGTATCGAAGCAAAAGGTTCTTTATTGATTGATCACTGCTGAATGTACCTACATACATATTTGCACGGTTTCGATAAACTCAATTGTGAAGAAGTTCCTCGTTATTTAATTTCATTAAATCTTTTTTGCCTTGTCAACAATTAAATTGACTTATAAGGCAATTATTTCAGCATTTCAAAACAATTTCACAGTTTTTTAAAACTGATAAAATTCCTTTATCGATCCCCGATCGCAAAAAAACTTAAGCCAAACAATCTACCTTGTAGGTGTGTCACATTCATTTGATGAAATGAATAATCTTTTTTCTAGCATGATATAATGATGTGCAATTTTTTTTCTCGCATATCATTCAATCAAGGTTTGAAACGATAATCTTCTCTTTGACATTGAAAATATTCGATTTGGATATTGAAATTTTTGAGCTTATAATTTAAGATGTATTAATTTGAAGATTTAAAAGTCAAAAGATAAGAAATGATAGAGGGGTGGTAGAGAAGGAAAAGTGGTAGTAATACTTTTGAACTTGAATGTTAACAGCTTCGTTTGAGCGATTTTATTGCAACACTATAATTTTAAGCGTCTTTAAAAATATTTTTTTTTAAATTATGAAATTTTTTCGATTTATTTTCATTATTTCGCAAATATTTAGTATATGAATAACACTGAAAAAGTGCTTGAAAATGTTAGTTTGATTAATTTTGAATGATTTAGAAAAAGATGAATGTCTATCAAAGGTAAACGATGGAAAGGGTATAGACAGGGTATAGGCATCCCCCCTGAAAGCGAGTTGATTTTCGGATAGGTTCTACCTTAAGACTCTGAATAAGCAGATTGTTAGCTTCCTATTGCGCAATGTCCTTGTAATATCCTCCAAAAATCATTTTGAGCAAACCCCTTTTTCAACATATAACGTATGGTCAATGAAATTTGGACAAAATTCCAAAAAGCCCCAAATCTTATAAATTGCATATATTCTTTTAGTTTTTTTTATTTTAAAGAAGGTTACATGTTTCTTCTTAATGCAAAAAACAAAAAAAAAATCGGGCCACATTCGTGCCGAGGAACTTTAAAATTACTAAGATAGAAATATTAAACAAATGGCGACTGATAGGCAATAAAACAAAGAATTAAAAATAATAATAATTTTACAAGAAAAAATTTCCCTTAAAAATAAAATAAAAATTAAATAAGTTTTTTCAGTGTGTTCCCGTTTTTGCGCCACTTTTTGGATATTTTCAAAAAATACGATACAAATACAAATATTTTTAAAATTTTAAAAAAATTTAAATAATGAAAAAAAATATCAGAAATCATTAGAAGCTCAAAACTTTTGAATAAGGACAAGAAAAATACACGTTAAAGTATAATATTTAATAGGCGAACTCCAACGCTTTAAAGGCGTATGCAGGTGGTGGTTTTTGGGGTTCGAACCCCCTCCTAAATGCGAGGAGTCACAAAGGAACACGACAAAGTAGTCTTGATATATTTTTTTATTCCTAAAACCCCTCTTGAAATAACGCAATGGATCACAGAAAATTTTTCCTTTCAAGGAAGCCACACAGCCGTATGGATCTTTTAATTTACTGCATCCCAAAAGTGCATATAAAAGGAAGGAATTTAAGTTAAGATACAATCATTTGGCGAAAGGAACAAAAGAACCAAAATTTTGTAAATCAACTTTTTCGTATATGACTGCATTTTACTGGAAAACCAATAGAAATTCATATTGATAGGTTCGGAAGGTTAGGTTTGTGTGGCTGCCACCAAGGGTGACACACTTAGGCGCCAAATGGGCCCGTTGTGATGCCACATATAATGGGAAAACAAAGAAAATCTGAATCTGAAAAAATGACACAAAAATCCACGACCCCAGCTGAGAGTTGAACCAAGGGCCTCTTGCTTCGTAAATTACCACCTCAGCCAACTACGGCTCAGAGGTCGACTCGGAACTTGATTAAGAATAATATAAATTTATAAAAAAAAAAACCTAATTTTTTATGCTTCGAAAGGGATTAGATGCTTGTTCAAAAAATGCGAAATTTTGATTTGTGCCGATTTTGTGATTGGTGAGCGATATAATGAATTTTAAATAAAAGTCTTGCTACTTTTTTTTGAATGAAGTCGATTTGTTCAGATTAAAATCAATTTTTATGAAACCTAATCGCTGAAAAATACTATTTCACAAATCATTAAAATAAAATTTAAAAAAAAAACACCCCGAAAGCAATCATTTAAAGTTGAACAGATGCTTCGAAAGCATTGTCTCCAAAGTTATGCAAGCTCTGAAATGTAGTTTTATATTTCCAAAATATTTCGACTTTAAATTGAAATCCAATTGAAAATGCATGAAATCCGAATGACCCACTAAATCTGCATATTTATCCGTCCAATCGAATTAAAAATACGCTAAGCAAGTTCAATTTTTTAACCGCAACAAAAATAAATACAACCAAAATATACACTCGAATCTAATCAGCGACATCAAGTTCAGGTTTATCATCATCATACATACATACATAAGTTCGCTGCTCAAACAACAATGAACTAAAGAAAACCAAAATTTATGAATGCATCAACTTAAAAGTATACAATGTCATAAAAATGAACAGCTCGGAATTTATTTGTGAGATTGCAAAATGAATTGTGAGAAAAACATATCTATCCAACAAAAACAATTTTCACACACACACACACACACTCGCAGACCCCACCTCTGATACTTACAACGTTTACACTATGAATTTCATTTCCCTACAGCCATGATAACGTTATGCCCATGATACCGCTCGGTCTGAAGGAGACAAAAGAAATCGACTTCATGGATACATTTTCCGATTTCATATTGGAACACTACAGCGAGGAGCCATCAATGTATATAGATGCGATCGCTGACATCACCGACACCAGACAGGTAAGGGGGGGAGGCGGAAAAATAGCCATGAAGCTTTGACCTCGTCGCAATTCGAGGCACAATTCTAGACCATTATTATTCCATGCAATATTTCATTTCTCTTGTGTGTGTTTTTTTTTTTTTTTTTTGGTTAAAGGCCTCCAAGACGCCGTCACGCGATGCCCAGGGTGTCGCATTGCTCTTTCGCTACTACAATTTATTGTACTACGTCGAGAGGAGATTCTTTCCGCCGGATCGAAATTTGGGTGTCTATTTTGAGTGGTACGACTCGCTGACAGGTATGAGCACGCACGCACGCATGCATGCATGCATTCATTTTAGAAAATGAAATGAATGATAGATAGACAGAAAGAAGAAATGCTCTCACTATGTTGAGAGATAATATGTTGGGATAATTAATCATTTGGAGCGTGTTTATTTTTCTTAGGTGTGCCATCGTGCCAGCGCACGATTGCTTTCGAAAAGGCATGTACGCTGTTCAATTTGGGCGCCATTTACACACAGATCGGTGCGCGTCACGATCGGACGACGGAAAAAGGTTTGGATGCTGCCGTCGATAGTTTCTTGCGGGCAGCGGGCGTCTTCCGTCACATCTACGATACATTCACCAATGCGCCATCGATGGATCTGAAGCCACAAGTTCTCGATGTGCTCGTTTCGTTAATGCTATCACAAGCCAGAGAATGTCTTTTCGAGAAATTGCAATTACAAATCGAATCGTTGGGACTAACCGAATCGAGTCATGTAAGTGAAATACATAGTCAGAATCCTAACAAAGACGTCGACGTTCGATTCTTAAGTCTTTCGTTTTTCGCTTGAATATTGACAACTCGACGTTCGTTGCTTAAATCTTTCGTTTTTCGCTTGAATATTCAAAAGTCGACGCTCGTTTCTTAAGTCTTTCATTTTTCGCTTGAATATGGAATTCTCATTGGAGCTCATTAAAAAAACAAAACAAATATTTTACAGCTTTTCAAAGATTTGGCCGGCGAAGCTGCACAATTAACACTGGAGTACAATGAAATGCACAAAAATATACAAGCGAACGACACACACACATATCTGCCAGAGTGTTGGGCCGGTCTAGTGCCACTCAAAGCGGAATTCTACAAGGGTAAGCGATGAAAGGCCATAAAAATTTTCAAAAGAAGATTTTCGCGCGCCCCCCATTTTCTCGTGAATATTCCGTTTTTTTTTTTCTCTCCCAACTGAAAAATAAAAAATGGAAATTCTTCTCTGAAGATAATCAAAAAATCATGACATATCAATTCCAATGCCATTTCGAAACACTCACGCTGAGCTTCTTTAACCCATTTCCGTTCCGACAGCTCTGGCGCATCATTATGAGGCGCGTAGCATCGATGCGGCCGTGGACAAGACATCGTTGAGCACGAAAAAGAGTCAGGTAACCTCCACCCTCTCGCACGGCACGGCGAACGAGTCATTCATCGGCAATGCGAGGGAGGCACTGCGCGCCGCCGCCGACGATTGTGCGGGTGAATGTGGCGGCGAAGGTGCCAGTGCTGCTGCATGCAAACGCGCCCATCTGAAGGAGGCGCTCGCTAGTCATGAAGAAACGCAACGTCTGCAGCGCATGTGTCGGTATTTGAAGGTGAGTCGGAAAGCACTTGATTGCCATGAAACGATCAAGCGATCAAACGCTCAAACGGCCAAACGGTGAAGCGATCTATCGATGGAACGAAGAGCAATTGATGGAATACAGATGATGACTGTTTTGGTATTCGATTGTTGTATCATGGAACATCATAAATTGCTTGCACTGGCATGTCATGGCATGAACTGTTGTCGTTGTTGTTTTTTTTTCTAATTTATTTTTATTTATTGCCATGGCATATTGAATGATTATTGTTTACATATAGGCAGAGGTGTGCATGACGGGGTTTTTTTCAAACTCATTCCTTCATAAATATTAGGAAAATCAATAGCACCTGGGTTTGTTTGGGGCTTCAAACTAGTGATGCCACGAATATTCGGCCACTATTCGGTATTCGGCCTATTCGGCGTCATTTTTCAGTATTCGGTATTCGGCCGAATAGTTAAAATATTCGGCCGCATACCGAATAGTAGAAATAACTTATTAAAAAAATCAACACTAACTACAAATTAAATTTTTCTCACAATAACGTAAAAAAACTTAATTAACGAGAACTAAAAATACAGCAGATTTGCATTTTATTCTTTAGAAATATTAAATGTACGCTAGCTTCTTCTAAATTTTCTTCGAAAACATTATAAACAGTGGGCAAATTTTTCAGCGGCAGCTTTTGTCTTGACTCCAGCTAGTCGCGAGTAGGCCCAAGCTGTCTTTACTACGTGCCGAATATTCGGTTGCCGAATATTCGTTATTCGGCCAAGAGGTTGACCGAATATTCGGTATTCGGTATTCGGCCCAATCCACTATTCGGGGCATCACTACTTCAAACTCATTTTCGCCCATAAATATGAGCAATCACAAAGGAACACGAGAAAATAATCACGACATATAAAAGATACTTCCCGAAATACTTAGTTTTCTGCTCACGCACATGGGCTATCCTGGGGGTTCAAATCCCTTTTCCCCCATTATTATGAGCAATCACAAAGGAACACAAGGAAATACTTACGATATCTATATAAAAGATGTCCTCCGAAAATAATTTTCTTCCAACGCACGTGAGCTCACCTGGGTTCCATAGCCCCCTCATAATCATGAGCAAAATAACAAAAGAACACGATAAAGTCATCATAAGATATATACTTATATGTATATATAAGAGACCCCTCTAAAAATATTTTCCTGTCTGCGCACCTGGCCACAGTTGAGGCTTTTGAACAAGAAAACGCTCGGATGACACCAGCGATTACAATGACGCTGCATTTGCATGTTATTGACCGTTTTTTTTTTTTTTAATTTTTATTTGAGTTTGAAGAATTTTTCAATGGATTTATTTAAATTCTTCGTAGAACAAAACATCGCTCACGCAAGTCATTAGGGAGGCCTACTATAAAACGCAAGATGAATATGAAAAATTTGACGAAGAATTACCAGTTAAGGCGATCGATGACGAATTCGAAATACTCGACGTGAGCGTTGAAGGTATGAAGCCGCCGCTGCTGCTGCTGCATTCGAGTTCTAAATCCGTTGAAAAATGTTTCACTTAAAGAATTTTTTGCTCTTAGCCGCGTCGAAATTCACACTCACACTAACCGGCCCCGATTTTACGTCGTACAAAGTTGAAGATCCCTTTCGACGCTTGGGGCCAATTGCTGTTTTCTCGGCGCGTCGTCATTGGACTGCACCACGTTGCGTCCGCCTGCAGAAGGGAACAAGTCTATACGATATCGAGGGTAATCACTATCATTGCCATTGTCCGACAGCGCATGAAGGACACGAAGTTGGCTGCGGTCTATATAAAGAGGAAACAGAAAGCTTCGGCTTTCATGTGCGTGGCGAGGCGCCCGTAATAATAGCACATGTGGACATCAACTCTTTGGCGGATGTAAGCGTCGCTTTTGATCTTCTTTTGTGATTATTTTTTGTTTTTGCTCTTCTTTATTAACTAATCAACTTCCCTGCAGTTGGGCGGCATTAAGGAGGGAGACTTTATTGTCGAAATAGCCGGCATCGATGTCAAATGGTATTCACATCAGCAAATAGTCCGTCTAATACAGTCTTGCGGGTCAACACTCGAGCTGAAAGTCATAACTCCAATGGATCGTAATTATTTAAAGGTATATTTTTTTTTAATTAGTACTTTTTCAGTACAAAAAAAAAACAAAAAATAACTTCTGGAATCGCCTTAGCCCCTCTCATCGAAAGGATCGATTTCGGCACTATCCGCTGCCAGTTCATCGGGCGTCTCATCGGGCTCATCGAGTCCGACTGGAACGACGACAAAACCAAAATTGCGTTGTAAATCGACGCCAAAAAGCCGATTGGGGAGCCTTTCCTCGAGCTCATGGAATCCATTCCGACGAACGCCGAGTCTGGCGAAAATATTCTAGCGTTAAGAATACACACGCAAAAATGCACAAAAATGCGAAAATTGTAAATTCATAAAAAAAAAAAAATATTCATAAGAAAATTTATAGTGGCCATTTCTTTAAGCACGAATACAAAAACAAAAAAAAAAAAAAAAGGAAAATTTAGAATAATTTTTTTAAGTGTAGGAATTAAGTTTTTGTAAAATACTTTTTTTTGAATTACTTTTTTAAGCGATTTTAAGTGCGTATATTTTGGGTTCGATTTCTTTTATTTCTTTTGAAAATTTCGTTTGTTTTCCTCTTTTTGGGAAAATAATAAAAATTGTAAGTTTTTTAAGAAAATGAAAGGAGCATATATTCCATCACACATACAAAGACCATAATAGTCGCGTAGGGTTTGGAACTTTTTGTGAAATATTAATCAAGTTTAAGCCGTAGTGAAAAGCTAAAAAGAAAAAGAATCTTAAATCAATATGTTTCCAGTTCTTCTTCTTTTGTTTTCCCAAGGCGATGAAAGGATTTTACTTTAAAACTAATAATATAAAACAAAGTGCTTCCCAAACAGAGAAAAAATATTATGTAATATAATTACCAACAGACCTAAGCTATTTTTTTTTCTTTGAAATTTAAGGAAATATTTGTAAAAAAAACAAATGAATTTGAGATATCGAGAAAGCAAAATTTTTTCAATAAGGGTTTTCACACCGACTCAGGTTACTCGATGGTTTTTTACTCCTTGAGTTATACAGTCCGATTCTAAATATTCCATGAAGTTTTTTCCCTGGATTTGAAAAGAATATCCCCCTGTTCTAAGCAGATGGAGAAGTGGATATAAGGGTAGAAAGAATTTTGAAAATTTTTTTTTGCAAAAACCATCACACTTCGATTTTCTGCGTGGAAAAGTTTCTAGGGAATTAATATCCGTGGAATAATCATTTAGAATCGGCGTGTAATTTTTAAATTTCTTTAAAGATCTTAAGAATGAAGTAAATAATCTTTCAAAACTAAAAAATGGGAATGTGTAAGAAACTTTCAAAGGACTCGAACCGGTGTGAATACCCCAAAAATAATTTCCTCCACGCGAGGGATAAAAAGAAATTTTTCCCAATAAATTATATCAAAATTTTTACGAAATCCCCATTTGTTTCTATTGTACTAAAAAGGGAATCGCCGACTTAACAGACCTATGTGGAACTAACAACCGGAAAGACGGTCTGAATCGACGTCAGCACAATTTCGAAACTAAGGCTGCTCCATCACTCTTAGTTCATTATGTTGAGTAAAACTCTAATTTCAGGAGATGCCAAAAGGGATCGAAATCGACCTCCCAGGGGTAAAAAAAAAATTTTTATAAAGGGAGTGCCATTAATACTAATTACTGTTGGTCCTGCTTGTCAGTGAAAATTGTGATTTTTCAGACTATTTTCTTCATTCCATACTAGAAAAGGGTCGATCTGAGATATTTTGATTATCGACAGCCAACAGTCATGGGACCCCGTCTCAAAGGAAATGGATATTGATGGTTCTTATCAACGTAAAAACTGGTATTCATTTCATATACTTTGACATTAACCCTTTAATACATAATGAACACGTAATTTTAACGATTTATAGCGATGTTTTAAATAATAAACTCTATAAATCTTTAAAACTTTGTATGGCTAAAGGGGTAAAAGATGATAAATCATTCAAATACTTACCTTTAATTAATAATTTAGTTATGGTAACTTTCGTTGGAAATCGTTTAGAGATCTGCCATCAGTATATAAGATATATTGACAGTTATTTTAATTCCTGGTTTCCAATAGTACAGTTATTCCAGTGCAACAATGCCTGCATACATTCAACCCAGCCAAACATATAGGGCCAGTTTCAATCAATTACACATTCGATTGTAAATGGTTCCATATAATTGCCTGTGCTGAACATTTGCACAGGAATTGCTGCTCTATTGTAAGCCAAGCTTTACACTTCTCAATACAGTTGTAATATTGATTTTTTTTTTTTAACTACAGTAGAATCCGGATATAACGACCCTCAAGGGACCGATGAAACTTGGTCGTACCAACCGGACGACGCACAAATGAATCCAAATTTGAGGTTGCATTTTCGACGCTAAAAAACTGTTCGTCGTTATAAGCGAGGTCGTTAAATGCGGATTCTGCTGTATTTTCAGTTGTTCTGCTCTTCATGAATCACTTAATAGTCTTCTCCCACCCATTGACATTGAAAATGCGGAACTGTTGAGAAAAACTTTCCATAGACCTTCTTCTTTATTCTTATAGTTCTTACTTAATTATAATTAAATTTTTCATTAAATTATCAAATGAAAATGATTTAATGAAATGATATCTTAAATAGATATAAAACATATATGTTCTTTAAAATCGGACTTCCGTCACTAGAATATTAATCTATTAATCCCATTCGATAGGCTAACGCGCAAGTTTCTCGTTTAAATTTTTTTTCAGAATTTTTTTTTTTCAAATGCTTCCAATTGACTTGGCATTTTGTTCAAATTTATTTAATTTTTTGTGTTTTTTATTTTCTCTTATTTTTGGGATAAAGATAACATTTAAAAACAATTTCCAAAAAAGACAACATTAATTGTGAAATTTCAACAGATTATATTCGCAAAAAACACAGTCTCTATGGTGTGCATCAACTATGTCTGCGTTAAAATGGAAAAAGAGATTAACTGAAATAACAGTAATAAAATATGACATCAAAAAATTTGAGTTCACGACATTTTCAACTATAATCTAGATTTGCTAAGTTATTATTTTAATACTTCTTTGAATGACGTCTCTTCTTTCTATCTCATTTATTTTTTT
This sequence comes from Chlorops oryzae, assembly GCA_020466095.1. NCBI lineage: Eukaryota > Metazoa > Arthropoda > Insecta > Diptera > Chloropidae > Chlorops > Chlorops oryzae. Next base: position 47,068,981 of record CM035808.1, read on the forward strand.
CAATTATTTGCTTTTCTTTTATTTTTCCAATTTGATTTTAAACACACATACATGAAAGAGTGCTGCAAGGATATCAGCATACAAAGGTATTTCGTTTTATGAGCTTCTTCAGTGAATGGAACGAGAAAAAAAGATAAAAGAAAAGAAGAGGAGAAAGAATGGCAAAATTGAATGGAAAAGTAAAAAGAAATAACATAGGTCGACAATTAAAAGGATTCAGTGAAACGACTTTCTTAAAAGACAAATATACCACTTCGAGTCTAATACACCCTTAGTTTGTTTAAAGCTTCTCTGTGAAATGAATTTCGAATGGTTGTGAATTTTTTGCGTATGGCAGGGGGGGGGGGGTTCAAAATGCACCCCTGAGGAGTTATAAGGGAAAGAAAGAAATTTGCAGTTGTTTCAGAAAAAAAAATTGTCTCGCCTCAACGTTTGTATCCAAGACAAAAATTTTAATGCAGTTCGACAGAGAATTGTCAGACCTTTCTAGGCGTATAAAATAGTCTTACACTTTATTGCAGCTTCAAGGGTATTTGATCCTTCAAAGTCAAAATTTAAAAATTTTTTAAACAGTTTTTGACTTTGAGAGCCATTTTGGTATGAAAAAGGTCCTATTAACACCCAAATTTTTTATTTTATTCAAAATGCTGAATTGATTTCCTTTAATTAGGTACTCCATATGTCTAATAAATTTTTTGAAAATAAGATGAGAAAATGAAATATCTAAATGAACATCTATCCGTTTGCTATCAATGAAGTCGAACTTATTAGATTTGATACAGCAAAACTAATAAGTTCATTTAGATATTTATTTTTCTCATCTTATTTTTAAAAAAGTTATTAGACATATGGGGTACCAAATTAAAGGAAATCGATTTAGCATTTTGAATAAAATAAAAAATTTGGGTGTTAATAGGACCTTTTTCATACCAAAATGGCTCTCAAAGTCAAAAACTGTTTAAAAAATTTTTAAATTTTGACTTTGAAGGATCAAATACCCTTGAAGCTGCAATAAAGTGTAAGACTATTTTATACGCCTAGAAAGGTCTGACAATTCTCTGTCGAACTGCATTAAAATTTTTGTCTTGGATACAAACGTTGAGGCGAGACAATTTTTTTTTTTCTGAAATAACTGCAAATTTCTTTCTTTCCCTTATAACTCCTCAGAGGTGCATTTTGGACCCCCCCCCTGCCATACGATTTTTTGTTAGTTCTGACCCCCTCTATCAGCTCCCGACTGGTTGACCATCACAAACGGAACACCCTGTATATTCTCCAAGGTATGTGCGCAATATTAGCTGATCCATTTGTCAACTTGTTTTTCTTGAAATTAGCCCTTTTCGTTGGTCCATTCGTCAACCGGATTTATACACACAGAAAAATATGACCACATAAAATCGAATAAGATCCCCTTATTGAGCGATTTTATAGAGAAATCTTCTTAAACTATATGAACGATGTGCTTTTTCCATAGAGAAAACTCTTTGAATGCATAGAGAAAATCTTATTGAAACATTTTAATAGATATCCTCATATATTTAATGTGAATATATTATTACTTATGTTGGAGAATAGCGAAAACTGCTTGATATAGTAAAATAATAAGGTGACCATATCAATCAAACTATGTGACATTCTTATAAAAATTACGTTTTGATAAGATTCCTTATTGGAAGAAAATCGTTTCAAGAAGAAGCCTTTTTAATATTAAAAGCAAGACTTATTGATTTAAAAAAGTATATGAATTCCGTATTCATTCTATAGTTTAAAAAGACAAATCAGTTTTTTTGCACTTACATTGATAAAATCAATCTAGCAAGCTGAAATCATATGTCGCGATGGTGTAGTTGAAGTGTGCTAAATTTGTAATCTGGAAGGTCCAAGTTCGAACCCTGCCGCAGGCCAACGAATTTGTGGAAAAATGGTGAGGAGGCAAGTAAATTTCAAGGAAAAAATATGGGCGGCAAAAAGTAAGTTGGACGCGAACCAATAAAAACAAGTTGCTTTCGTCGGGCCTTCCAGCACGTCACGCACCCAAGCTCTTTCAAGGAATTCCTATAGAATCTTTTTTTTTAATTTTTTAAGCATAAAAAGGTTACTAAAATCTTTTATTTCTCAGTTTTTATAAATAATGTAAAAAAAAAAAAACGACGCTCGCTGGAGCAGGGATCGAACCCGCCGACCTTGTTTTTTTACAAGAATTCATATCAAAATTAAGAAGTTATCTTCTTAACTTTTCGTTCAATTTTTCGTTAAAAAAAACAATAAGTTTTTCTCTTTGGTTTCAATAAGACAATCTTCTTGGATAAAAACCATAGAGAAATCTTATTGTTTTTCTTCCATTTTATGTGGTATCATTTTCTCTGTGTATAATCGAATTCGTTCAATATCAGTGACAACTTACAGTAAGTGTTAATCCCCATTAGTCCCTTAAATCTTGAATCGAATTTTACCTAAGGGTAATTTATGACCCTACAGAACATTGAAATAATAAAATAGGACACAATCGTAGAATCTATAATGTGGTGAAATAGAAAACGAGATGTTGGAAGCTTGGACCTTTCATATTTACAATATATTCAAGAAAAATGGCCCAATGAAGCCCTTGAACCTTTTCGTAATTCAATATTTCGTCCTTTCAAGCCTTTCGTGAGTTCAAGTACTACTCTCTGTCCTTGGTTTATCTCTCGCTTGGAGTTATATGTTCTTTCCCAATACAAAATATTTTTATATTCCACGATTCTAAAAATAAAAACCTTGGACCTTATTAGTGCCAACAGCCATAAATATTGATTTTAAAATGAAAGCATATTGATTTCTTAGCTATACAAACGAAAGCCAACAAAAAATTTCCGTGACCAAATCTAAGGCCCGAAGGCCAAATGTCATATAAAAAATAAGCAAATTTTCATTTAAGTTGTATTTAAATAGCTTCGTGAAATCGGGCCTAAGGCAATTGAGAGAAATGCTGAATAAAAATTTCTTAACGGTCAATTTCGGCCCCTTAAGACTAATGAGGGTTAAACGGATCGTGATAATTAATATAAAGGTCCAAACATACAACCCGATTCTGAATATTCTCGGTGAATTTATTTTTCTACAGATTAAAATACTCTTTTTTAAATAGATAGGGTAAGGAAAATTATGGGTATGGGTCAAATGCCCATTTCCCATCAAATTTCTCAAACCCATATAATTTCCGAAAAAGATCCGGTATTCAGGTTCAGGCTTTCTTACGTAAAAGAGTGGATTTCTAAGAGCATTTTAAGCCCAAGAAAAAAGCCACCATTTTTTTTTTTTTTTGATTTCGGTCTTTAAATGATATTTATATTTAATAAAAACTACAAAAAAAAAAATTGGTTTCAAATGAAAGGCAAATTTACTGTTGAGTAGTTTAATCGACATAATACTTCCTGTTGCTATTTGGATTTGAACGATTGGCAATTGGGGTCTAAGCGGTGGGCAAACTTAGTCTCTCCAAAAGGATTTTTTGAGAACTGCGAAAGTTTAAATTTTCGAACATAAGCCCGCTTATTATGAAAGTCGAAGTCGACGATGACTCTATTTTTAAAGTCGTCATTATTGATCCCGTCTAAATAAAATCAGTAGAATATTTTTAACTAGAATTTTTTTAAGCGTCATTGTCATTGGAAGATCTTCAACTTAAGTTATTTGAAGAAAAGATTGTCTCGAAGCGTACAATAACGACGGTTCAAAAATAGAATCGACGACGACATCGACTTTCATAATAAGGGGGATTGTATTCTTTAAGCCTTCATGCCATCTTAACTCATTCATCACACTTTTTTTTATTGACGCTTAGAACACTTCATTTTTCCGCGTATAAACATTTCTACGGAGAAAATTACCAGGAAATATTCATTTAGAATTGGGCTGTTAGTCTTCGTGCCAGTTTGACTTAATCAAAATTTGAATTTTTTAAAAATGTTCATACAAAATTTTATGACTGCCTGTAGAATTCATAAGCCTGGCTTAAACTTTCATCAAGACTATCATTTGAAAGCTTAATGCCCTGATTATGTATTTACAACCTGTTTAGTCTAGTCTAACTACTTGAAAACAAGAAAATTCAACTTCATTTTCTGATTATGTTTTACAACCAAAACTAATATATTCCCAGTAAATATATATGGAGTAAGTCCTAAATCGAGTAATGACATGTTCATCCATTCGGAGCAATACGAAATCAAAATAAAATAAAATTCCATTTGATCTTAAACTTATAAACGAAAAAAATCCCTGACTTTCGATTTGGCAAACACGGCGTCGAGGGTGAGCACAAGACTTGAAATCGAGAATTCCGAGGTTCAAATCCCACAACAGGCGGAATTATAAATGAGAAATAAATATTTAAAAAAAAAATATTTGAAATTGTGAACACACGGAACAACCAAAAGATAATTGAAATTAATAAAATTTATTTCGAATATTTTTTGACGCGGGATAAAAAACATTACTCCATTTTTGCTCTCTCAGGAGATGAATCACATTAATCCACTTGTGCTCTTTCAGGAAATAAAAGAGATTACTCACTTTGTGCAATTACTCTATCGTTCCTCCATTTAGAGGTGAAAAGGAGTACTCTGGAGCTCAAAAGTATTACTCGCCTGTAAGGACATGCAATGCTAAAAAGGAGTACAAAATGCATGAAGCTTCGGAGATTTGTGGAGTAATCCATTTCTCCAAAAGGAGCATTAAAAGATTAATCTTTGGATGATCCAATTTTTTACTGGGTTGTATGATTTTGACTAGATGTTAAGGGGGTTGTCTGCTTCGTGAGGCTGTTTTTGGACCCATTTTAAAAAAAATTCCCTCAAAAAATGGTGTAGTGCTGGCGGCTGCCACGATTCCAGGTCTCCAAGTTGTCCTAAATAAAAACGGGGTTATAATCAGTATAGATGTCATTATGGCGTGATCCTCCAAAATAATTTTGGAAATTTTTTTGACAAAATGGCGGCCATTTAAAAATGCAAAATCAATTTCTGGTACATATATTTTTTTTTGTAGTTCAGTGTAAAAAAAAAAATAGTAAAAAATTTGTTAAAATTATGATTGGGATTCACGCCATAATGGTAAAAATTCTGCATTGAATCCATTTTGTTTCATTAAAATCGGTTCAGTTGAACTGCAGAAATCGTGACAGCCAGTTCAAAAAATGTGGTTTCGAGATAAATGCGTTTAAAGTTTGAAGCAACGCTAAAATTACTCGTTTTAGCGCAGATCTTGCTCGACAAAGAAGGCTATATCCTCTAAACTATTTCGAATTTCAAAAAATCCTTTTAGCACGATGTTCTCAAATATCCAAGCTATAAAAAAATGGAAAAAAAAATGACTAAAACTTTGTTGTCCAATGAGACAATGAGTTGTAAGACATAATACCCAAACATCATTTAGTCTTCATATTACAACTAGCTTGATTGTGGTTGTCATACATAATCAGGTCATTAACCTTTAAACATTTTATACTTGGATGAAGGCTTAAATTTGTAACACTTTCCTCCTCCTTTCTTCAAATATGCTCAAAATTTCCTATTGGTCTTTGACTGTTTGCACAATGTTCATCAAATACATGTGTACTTCTTCCAAATAATTTCCCAAATGAAATAAAACAAAAAATATACAAAATATTTTCACAAATTAAAATACAATTTTTAATTATCATTATTAGTATAAAAAGAACTTGAAAAAATATAATTCAAAAAATACACGTAAGTTTTAAAAATTATTAATAAAAAAAAAAAAAAAAAAAAAAATTATACATACATTTTTGAATAAAAGCTAACGTATGAAAATCGAAACATATGAATTACAAATAATGAAAAATGTACATACATAAATTCACAAGATTTTTTTTGTTCAATTTATTTTGAAATTATTGAAGGTATGCTTGATGTTTTGCGCATGTATGAGTGTTTGCTAATCTTAAACTTAAATACTAAAAACAGACACATATATTTATAATTTTTAAAACACTATTTAGAGTTACAAATATTCAATGTTTTTTCCATTTATTTATTTATTAAATTGTTTTTTTTTTTTTTATTGATTTTTCTCATTTTTAGTAGTTCACTAAATTTTCATAATGATTTCCTTCACAATTTCAATTTTTTGTTGTTGTTTTTTTTTTTCCTTTCACTAATTTAGCTTTTATGAAAACAGTTACTTGGTTTTGTTGTTTCTTTTTTTGTTCGTTTTTCGTTTTGGGCAGGGTAAAGATTTAAAAAATTCTTCCTAAAAAATGTTCACCATTTACAATTTTCTTTAAATTTTTGTTAAATTTTCTTCTTCCTTTTAAATTACGCTTCATTTTTTGTATCTTTTTTTTCCAAAATCAAATTTTTATTCTAAATCTTTTATTGTTGTATTGCGTGGCGTATAGAAAAATGTTCACATTTTGTGTTTCTAGTTGTAGACTTTTTTGTTTTCGTTTTTGTTTTGTTTTTGTTTTGTTTAATATTCATAATACTGAAAATACGACTAGACATTTATGCATGTAGGTAAATGTATATAAATATATTTTAGTGTATCAATTTTTTTTTTTTTTATTTAGTCCATCAATTACTACAACAGTTTTGCGGGGGGTTACTGTTTTCACATATACATATATATTTTTTTTGTGATTTTTTTACTGATTTTTTTTCTTTAAAAAGTACATTCAAAAAACTTTTTATTTTGGATTTTTTTAAAAATTTTTTCACACGAGAACTATGACGTTTAATGACATTTTTTGTTTGCTTGTAATTATTGCTAAATGAATACATATCTCAATTACAAATATAATTCAAGATTTCATGAAGGATTACACTAACAAGGATGCAGTTTGTGTTGAGGATTTTGATACATTTCGAAAAGTGGACACACACAATTTTTTGTTTTTTTTTTTCATGAGCGAAGGAAATTATATTGAAGAGTATGTAATTGAACTTTGGACGAGGAAATTCTTGACATTTTAATATCATTATTGATGCTGAGCTTGATTGAGCTTTCATTGTGGAGTCAGTTGTGCAATTCATAAACATAATCATATGTGGGGGTTTAAGAACTTCGAAAGTTCTAATTTTCGAACATATTCTTTTAGGCTCATAATCTCAGACTAGTTTAAACTTGTCAAAGTTTTAAACTTTCAATTGATAGTCTTCAGGAGAGTTTAAACCAGGCTTATTTATTTTATATGAAAATTTTTGAAAAGTTCAAATATAGCAAGACTATAGCAGGACTACAAGAATATATCCCAAAAATTTAAACTTTCGATGTTCTTAAACGGAGTTGAAGACTACGACGCTTAGTCGTCGTGCCAGTTTGACTTGAACAAACACGTTTTCGAATTTTTCAAACATTTTCATATAAAATTTAATAAGTGACTGACAGTAGGGCATTTCCGTGTAAAACGGCAATAAAACGTTAAGAATCTCAAGTATGCCGCAAAATCACATCCGTCACAGCCATTCTGAGCGGAAATTATGTATATTCAGTATTTAACTGTTGTTAAACCTTTTCAAATTTTGACATCCTTGAGAGAATAAAATCTAATAATATTTTAATCATTTTGATCTTAAACCTTAACGGGTATGATAGAATCACCCAGCAACTATAAACCTGGTTTAAGCTTTCAAGAAAGCTATAATATTATTTGAAAACGGAAACCTTTAAAAGGTTTTAAGTAGGACTAAGATTATGACGCTTTAGGTGGCAAATCATTTCAAAATGTATTCTTTGAAATTTTGAAATTGTTCTTTGGCCACTTACGATTAGAATCCGAATCACAATTCAGAGTAAATCCTCTGAACTAGGCATCTTGCAGTGGTCTAATGTTTAAATGCTCTTTTCGAATTGCATTTTGTAGGATATTTTTATTAATAAATTTTTGCAAGATATAGTCTGGTACTAAGAAACTTATTTTCTTAAAAGATCTTGTTCTTTTTCTTGAGCTTTTTCCGCACTTTGTTTTCTATAAAAATTACAGTGCACTCTCTTTAGGGTACACATACGTGACTGAGAACTATGTCTGCTAAAGAGGAAAATATCTGAGAAAAGGGAGCACAGGAATTTTAGGTTTTAAAGAGGTGTCTGTATTTTATGTTTTCGAAATCAAGTCAATCAGTTCTCTCAATCATTTTTATAGGACTATATAAAAATATGTAATATAAAAATAATATAAAAACGGGCGTTGAATAAAATTTTCTGCAGTTGATTAGTTTTTTCAATGGGTTTAGCGAATTTTGATATTTTTTGGTCGCTTTCAAATGGGAGTGATTGATTTAGGAAAAGTTCTTTTCGAAATGTATCAAAGAAAAGTCCTCAAAAAATTTTCTCTTTAATGGATGAATTCTCAAATTCGATTGCCAGTGTCCTTTTTTGTTTTTTTTTTTTTTTTTGTTTTTGTTCAATTCTTTTTTCCTTTCGAATATACGAGTATAAACTACCACAATATATTTACTATTTTTGTCACATTTATATATATATATAAAAAAAAAACGATAAATTTCATTTTGTTTGTTCGCTTGTTTCTTTGTGGTTTCTGTTTGTTTGCTTTTGTATTGTTTCGTTTTGTTTTGCTTTGTTTTGTTTTATTTTGTTTTGTTGTTTTGTAAAATGTTTCTTATCGACTACGTTTATACATATAGAAAAAGAAATTTCACACACAAATATGTAAATGTATATATATATATATACCACAATATTTTAATATCGAAAATTGTATTACAGAAATTTTTCACATTTACATGCACGTTAAAGTTTTATATATAAATATATCAATTTTTTTGTTTATTTTTTTTTTTTTTTTATTAATTACAGACACACAGAACACAGATTTACATATATATATATTAGGTATATAAGATTGAATTTGTAAGAAATTTATTTCATTGTTTTTTTTTTCATTTAATTTTATATTTTAAAATTTTTTCATATATTTTATATTCCTTTCTTATTGAAGTTCTCTTTGCGCATTGCTTCATCATTGTGCGATTTTTCATAAAAATGTTCTTTCCTTCTTTTTTCATTCTTCTTTGTATTCGATAGCAAGAGTTTTCTTCTGCATTCTTTCGTTACTTGTTCTTTTTCTTTTTCTTTTTCTCTAATTTATTTTGTTTTAGTTTTTTGTTTGTTTTTCTTTTGCTTATGCAAAATAAAGAAATTTGCTATGGCATTTTAATTTCTCTAATGCCGCTTAAAGGAAATAACGGTGTGTTTTTTTGTTTGTTTTCATTTTTAAATTTGCAAACAATATATTTCAAATTTTTCAAATAAAATTTTTCCAATTTTCATTTTTTATTTTGGGGATCGTCATCAATGTATGTATTGTGGTTTCTTTCCCTTATGTTAAACTATAAATGTTGATTTTTTCAAACATAGATTTTCTTTAAGCATACAATATGCACCTAATCAATCAATTAGTATTAAACTACTTAGAAATATGAAAAAAAAAAAGTATTTAAAGTATATTTTCCAACGTTGAAGTAATTTGTTTTTAAAGCCTGAAATTTTTCACCAATTCTTTTTTTTTTTTAGTAAGAGCTTTTCTAAGAAGTCAATTTTTATTTTATTCTTTACAGTGTAGCTTTAATTTGATTTATTTTATTATTTTTTATTCAATTATTTTTTATTTTATTATTTTTTATATTTTATTTAATTATTTTTATTTTTGCTAAGGTACATTTCAAATGAAAAACTTTGTTTTATAAGTTACACTAAATTATCTTAATCAAATTAATTTCAATTATTGTTTTATTGTAGACTTACGATGGCCTATAGAAAAATTTGTACAAAGTCGTACAAACTACAAAAGTGTATAGTCAAATTTATGTACACGAGTGCTTAAGGAAAATATTAGTGAACAGCAAAATTTTGTATGAAGAAAAAGTTTCGATTAGAGAGAAACAATATTTTTAGTACAATTTGAAAAGCTTTTGAAAAGTAAATTATTTCAAAAAATAATAAGAGCTTAAATGTAGTGTATTGGATAAAGAAGAAAAATTAATCAGGTTTGTTTTAGAAACCAAAAGCTATCGGAATTGAAATTGAAATCGATTTAAAAAGGTATGAGTAGGTGGTACAGAATCTGCTTTTTCGGTTTCATCTTCGAATCATTGTATTGGATTGTAGGTGTTGCAAGAACTGATTTTATCTCGATTCTAAATTAATATTCCCGGGAATTTTTCCCCAGCGGATTTGAAAAGAAAATCCTGCATTTTTAAACTAGTGGGAAAATGAATATAATGGGAGCAAGAATTTCGAACACTTTTAAGCAAATATCATCACATTATCGCTTTTATTGGTGCTCGGAGGAACACTTCCTTTTCCACGTAAAAAAATTTGATGGGAAAAAAATTTGTTTAAAACCAGAGGGGAAAAGCACAAAATTCAGAGAACTCCTTATTTTTGGACTTAATGGCGAAAGGTTGAGCAAATCGTGACAAGGATATTATGAATTCTTTTCGGTGGGAACTAAACTTGTCCTTTTCTCCTCTAATAACAAATTGCAGCCACGAAGAAGTCTTATTAGTGGTATTCACAGAGCTTTGGAAGTTCGATTGTACAGAATTTGCACAGGGAAATTTTCAACTTTTGCTTGAGAGACGCAGGGGAAATATTTTGAATTGTTTGTGGTTTTTTGATGATTATATAAAATTATACCGCTATTTCAATTTGCTGACAGTTCTCATTGATGGATACTAAATTTATTTGAAGTAACAACTTATCAGAAGCATTAGTAAGAAGGTCTCAGAAAATTTAGAAATATTTCAAACAAATTTTGAAACTTTTTTTTTTTGATCAAATATGGGAATATCTAAATCAATACTGCATTTCAATTCCGATAAATTTGTATTCCGTATAGGGTTTTTTAAAAGCCCTGAATACTTTTTGTTTTTTCATAGACAAGAAAAGAAAAGAAAAGACCAAGACCAAGACAATAAATCATTGAATGTCGCTATAAAATAAATTAACATTATAAAAGCTTTTTTGGCACCCACAATAGTTTGTTTTGGGTAAAGATTAGTATTACAGATCATAGTTGCCTTAATGTTTCATGTAAATTTAATAATGTTTGTAGATAGTTGGTTGGTTGGGTGTACATAGAAGTTTTTTTTTTTTTTTTGACTTGAATGGACCTTAAGAGAATTTTTGTTATTAATTTAAGAAGCATCCCACCAAAAAAAACTTTTTTTTAAATTATTTCTCAAAATTATCCAGAATAGCACCTTAACTCTTTTGCCCGAGTGTCTTAGTATTGGTGCATTTAAAGAATTTTTTATTTTTAAATTTAATATTATTATTCATGTTTTATATGAATTGCTTCTTAAATCAAAAACACAGTCTTTTATTATAATCGAAACTAGTGCTAGCAATTCTCTTATTGCTAATCATAAATCCATCGGACCACGAAAACAACAACAAAAATAAAGAGTTCAAGGGATTACATAACGTTCGTTGCTCTGCACCGTGGACTGGATTCCGTGGCGTTTGTTTACGATTGGCAACATATATTAAGCCGATATTGTATAATCAATTGAATTTGAAGATAGGCTTCGAAAATTGACGAGTATTTCATTTCATTTAATTTCATTTATTGTTTTGTGTTCTTTTTTTTTTAAATAAAGTTATAGATAATAGATATGTATTCCGATTCAAATGGGTGGCACTCTCGTCTGTCACATCGAATTATTGACATCGTAATTGTCGTTTCACATCGCCCAATGCAATGCGGAAATTTCTCAAAAAGTCATTCGATTGTTAGAAAAAATAATAATAATAATTTTTCTTTGATTAACCCTTTAACGCATAAGAGGCCCTCTCCAGTTCTGTCAGTAATGAAACGGAAATGAAAAACTTCATATAAAAAAAAAAACGCATCACAAAATTTACGATTCATTTCTGAAGCGTGTTTTGATCTGAAGTTTTTCATTTCTGACAGAGCTGGAGAGGACCCCGTAAGCAAAAAATTCGTTCTCAGACAATTTTAAGTGCCAATTTGTCCCTTATGATGTGTTAAAGGGTTAAAATACGTGAAAAACGTTATTGAATATGAGACCCAAGTGAATTTGTTGTTTTTTTAGACATTCAAAACATAAATTAAAATTTAATGAGATGATTGAATGAGTTGACGAAATCAAAAAAGAAAAATTGTTCGATTATAAAGATACACATCTCTGTATGAGAGCAGATAAAAAAAATAGTTTTATCTCCTTACGAATAGTTCGCATCTTTGGTATAAAAAACGAAGATGAAGTTTTAATCCAAAAAAAAAAAAAAAAAAAATTTAAGAAAACTTCAGTTTAGTACTTAAACTAATTACAATCGTTTGTGAGTTTTTTGTTGTTATTTTTCTTATAGAAATAAAAATTCGAAAATAAAAAAAAAATGGTTTAATCCTTTGAAACAAATCCATTATTTATCAAAATACTTTTTACTCGTTTTATGGAAATTAGTTAACACAAAAGCATTACAGTTAAATTAGTCTTATAGAACTTTTTTATGTGTGTATGTAGGTAATACAAATTGTACATGTGTATGTAGTATAATACAATAAAAATAATGAAAGAAAAGAATATTTATTTGTACATAACCGTAGAAATAGTTTTTCAAAAAAGTTGTTCTATTTTTTTAGTTTTTTGCTCAACCCTCTAATTCTTGCCTCCGCCTCTAGACGGACTTTTTTCGAACAAATGGCAAAAATAAATATTACATATTTCAGATTCATTTTTCTCTACCCGAAATTAGTCTTATCTGAACTTTTCATTGAAAACCAAATTGTGGCATTAGAGGGTTAATGAAATTTCGTGTCACTACAAAGAAAATAAATGCATAAAAATTTTAGATGAAGAAAATATCATTTGCTACCATCATAGCACTTCGTCGACTTCGGTGTGATTTTCTCTCAAAACTTATACCCATTTTATGTAACTACTTAATCTAATCTATTCAGGATCCTCATCCTTCTAGAAGACAAATAGTCTTTTCAAAAAAATCTATATATTTTCGGGATTTATTGTTTTCGTTTTTGTTTTTCGATTCTTCGTTTTAAATCTTATGGACGTGGTCTTCATGCCAGTTAAACTCCATCAAATATGTTTGATATATTCGAATTTTTCGAAAATTTTCATAAACCTGGTTTCAGCTTTTATAGACTATAATTTGAAAGCTTAAGCCTTCAAAAAGTTCAAACTAAGATGAGGAGCCTATGAACCTTACTGTCACTATGTATAGCTGGGAGTTCAAAAATCTTTAACACTTAGAAGTGGAGTTCAAAACGTGATTTGATTCTTTTTTTTATTTTAAAATACTATTTCCTAATCTTTTTTATTTTTTTAAACACATTTATTTCTATTTTTATTATGAAGCTCAATTGTGTATTTGGTTTGAATTGTTTTATCTCTTTTTTTTTTTTTTTTTTGTAGTACTAACTTTAGTAACAAACATTTATTTATACACCAACCACTGGAGGAAAGCGTATTTAAATAGGTTTTATTTTTCCTTTGCGATTTTCCACTGAAACGAACTGGATGATTATTTCAACTTTAACGGTATTCTTTTTTAAAACAGCACATTTAAAAACGCTAAAACAAATTTTTTCATATAATACCAACTTCACTTGAATGCAAAAGAATGAATGGAAATGAAAATTTTTTCAATATATAATTTCTTCGTAACTACGCTAAAAACTAAGAATTTTCAATTAATTTCTCGCAATCATTTTACGATATTAATTAAATTTTCTGATAAAATCTATTCGTTATTTTATTAGTACTGAAAATGCTTTTCTTGCTAAATTTTACTAGAAAGCAACAACTAAATGAAAACCCTGTGTTTTCGTTATTGGATATTTCATTAAGTGAGTTTCTTATTTGCTTTTCGTGGTTTTAACTACGTATATTTTTTAAAACTGGATTTTTTTCTCCATATTTTTCTCTATTCATTCTTATATTTTTATTATTAAACAACTACAACATTTATGCATATAATTACAAATTTGTGCTTAAAAAATACAACGCTTTAAAAATTAATAAGCGTAAATAATTACTATACTAAATGCAAAATTAGATACACAATCTCAAATTCCAAAAATAATAAATGCAATAAAATTTAATAAGACTGTTTATATATAATCCAAATGATTTAACGAATTAAGATTACAGAGATTAAACCTTTTAGTAGTTCATAAAAAATGTATAGTTCAAAAAATTTTATTTTAACATTGAAAAGAAATTTCTTAAAAATGAGATTTTTTATTTAAGGACAAATGAATATTTTTTGGCGAAATAATACTTTTAGATAAAATTTTTAAGGCAAACAAAAATCAAAAATAAGAAAAATAAAAATCTAAAACAGTCGTTGGTATGAAAAGCATCACAATTTTTAACAATTTAGCATAAGCGATGGATGGTCGTCCAATAAAATGATATCTACAAGGCATTAGGTTTGACATACACATAGATAGTAAATAAATTTTTGTTCCATATAGATGTAGATGACATGTAGATTATAAATCAATAGAAACAAAAAATATTGCGAGATCAATTTATAAATAATTTGGCATGCAGAAAATGCTTCCTTAAAAAATCTAAAGGAAAAGGTGGTCCAACGCCAGTTGAGGAAGTGTTAAGATTTTTAGTGCAGCAAGTTGTTTTTCCAATGATTCAGTTCAGCTCACATGGAGTTTCGTATTGCATCAAATTCTTAGTTTTAGTACTAAAAGAAGTTCCAAAAGGAGTACTAAAAGAAGTACTTAATAGTTTTTAGTTTTTACATTGTGAATCTGAATAACAATAACGAAGACCAAAAGCCATTCTTCATTCCTTAAAAAACGACTCGATGCACTAAGAAAACAATTTATGCAGTTACATCAATCAGAATAAGTCCAGAGTCTTGCTATTTTTTGTTCTCAAACGTTTCAAATTCATTCTTGATCTTCTTTTAGTTGTCCCGTCTTTTGGGGGTCTTAGTTGACTTTGAAGATATCGAATGATATTGGCCGTACTCTGGACAGATTCGAATTAAGTGCAATAGTTTTTCGGAAGCATTGAAATTATATATATAATAAAAAGGTCTGCATTCAAGCGAACGGTATAAGACAGTCAAGAAGATATTTTCGATTTTCATTTCGAAGTTTCTATTGTACAATTTTACATACACTTATATTTTATGTAATACAAACATACACACATGTAAGTACTTTGATTTTAAAAATGTAGGAGTACACAGTTAGAAGAAATGAAAAAAAGAAAATAAAAAAAATAAAAAGAAAAACAAGAAAGGCGTAGACGAAAAATGCTCACACTAAGGAATTTCTTAGAATTGCATTTTTGAGAAACCTTAAAACTTATTTTCTAAACACAAACACGGATAACACTAAAGGGGGGGCGGGAAAAATATATATAAAAATAATTAAAATTAAAATAAAAATTAAGATAGAAGGATGCAAAGATTTTTGGTTGGAATATTTTCACCCATTACAAGGAGAAACTATTAAACTGCGAGGTTAAAAGCGCAAAACGCAATGCTGCCTGAAATTCCAACACAAATATCTAACAATTACAATTACAAGCGATATATCCTATTAACACTTAAATATTTCTTTTTTTCGAATTTAAACGATTTATACTTGCTAATATTGGCATTCATTATCGCGCATAAATATGCGCTCGTGTGTTTTTTGTTTGTTTGTTGTGTGTGTGTGTGTGTTCCTTGTAGCATAGTTTTGTTTTTTCATCAACCACCTTAAGATCACCCAAATTAATATTTACCTTGCTTCCTAGCGTCATTCGTGTATTCGAACTGCGATGTTTTTTGTTGTTTTCTTTTTCTGTCATCGTTGTTGTCAGGTTTTTCGGCTCAGTTGTAAATGAAATTCGCCGCATCGCACAAAGCATCGCTGTCTTCGTCGAATTTTCCATTCATGGCGTAGTTGGAGCCGGCTCCGTAGACCCATTCTTTTTTAATGAAATCGCCATCGGTTGTCGATGACGATGTGTTGTGCAATCCACCTAACGAGCTATGATCCAAACGAAAATCATCATCATCGTCGTGATATAGCTGTGCAGGAATGCTGTCTGGTATGGAATGCGCCTCGAAGAGATTACCGTACGATGGCAGCGAATGATTCAAATTGACATGATGATCGACTAGATCGCTATCGAAATTCGACATGCGAAACTTCGAACTTGGCGGTGAGTGTGGCGAATTCGGTGCAGCTGAGTCTTCAAACATGACTTCTTCTTTGATTAGCATTTCGTTGGAATTATCACCGGAGCCGGATGAATATAAATTGGGTTCGATTTTTATGATGGCCGCTGTGGCCAAGGACGGGGAAGATTTCTCATCGTCATCATCGTCGTCAAAGTGCCGACCATTAACGCTGTGATGTAACTGCAGCCGATGATGGCTATGATGTTGATTATGTTGATGTTGGTTTCGATTATCGTCGTCATCGTCATCATCGTCCATGTCGTTTGAATGATGGCGTCGGTGGTGATTTCGGTGGTTGTTGTTGCGCTGCAACGAACGGTGGTGATCGTTCTGTTCATGCAGTTGATTGCCTAACGTTGATCCCAGATGGTGTTGCTGTAAATTTCTAGTGCTGCGTATGGTCGATGTGCCAATTGCAGCGGAAGCTAATGATATTGGTGCTCCAGTCCTGGAGATCACTACTGATGAGGAACACGATGTCGATGAGGACGAAGGTGATGGCGATGGGGATGTACCTAAATTTTTTTTTTTAATTTCATTACTTGAATGCTCTTTATCCGGTGGATCGATGGATATCGAAGCATTGAACTTACCAGCTTGAACTACACTTGCCAACGCGGAAGAGAGAGTTGTTGCACCACCAGTTGAATATATGATCGGTGTCTTACGGAGCATTTGTTGTTGTTGTAATGTTGTGCCGTTATTCAAACTGCTCCCGGCAGTATGAATAACATTCTGCTGATGAGCCATAACGGACGCATTCAAGCCACCGGCTGAACTATGATCATTTTGCATATAGTTTTTAAAGACTATTGTCCGTGTCTGTGTGTGCGAGAGCATTACATGTTGTGATCGTAAGTCATGCGAGCCATTTGAAGAAAACGAATTTGAGGAATCATCCTGACTCCTAATGACAGTGGTGCTCACAATCGGCATATCGCTGTCACTTAAAGTCGAATTGTCATCCATTTCATCGTCGTCGTCCATGCGCAACATGTGCTGCTGCTGTTGTTGTTGCTGATGATGATGATTTTGAATGCCACTCGTACTCGGTCCATCTCGACTTGTATGCGGTTCAAGCTTCACTATAGTTGCTGTAGAGGTGCTGGCGACCGACATTGAACCATTGCTGCCAATAGCACTTGAAGTTGGCTGTTCATACTTAGATGTGGTTGTGGTGACTTGAGCATTTTGTTCACGTTGATGCACCTGCATGTGCGTCTGCAATGATGATTGCGTGTGCAATTTCTTTTTGCAAATTTTGCATTCAAAAGGAAAATCGCCAGTGTGCGTGCGAGCGTGTATTTTCAAATTATAGCGCTGTCCAAAGCCTTTGCCACAAACGTCACATCTGAATTGAATGGAAATAAATATTTTCGATTAGTGGTGGAATTATTTTGACAGATCGGATAAATTGAAAAAGGTTGATTCATAGCAACATTGGAGATGCCATAACAATAACAAGCTGAAATCAGCTGTAACTGTTTACGATAATATTTGAGACATACTGCCGCAGTATTCAAGTATCTTTCGAAGGCAGCTTTCGATCCGAAAGGCCATGGATTTAACTCTAAAATCTGTCGTGGATGTTTGTATGGTCTGATGTAAGCATTTTTTCTTTCTGTCCTGTCTTTCTTTGTTTACCATAACGATCAGATGGCCTCTATAATTAGTGTTTTTTAACAAACCGTTATAAACTAATTTTAAAAGTGTGAGGCAATGCTTGAGATCGCTGGTTGAAAAACGAAATGTTTTTTTGGAACCAAAAAATAGTGCCTGTAAAAGTGACTGAAATTCCTGGAAGTACTTAGTAGATGTATTAAACACTGGAGCCGAGAATTAGGTTGCGCATTTAACTATGTCTATATCTTGAGAACCGTTCGATATTTTATTTTCCTGTCTATAACAAATTTGTAGCCTTAAACTTACAGAAAATAGCTCTATTAATAACTGATCCAAAAACTACATCTAATACCTAAAAAAAAAAAAAAAAAATCAAAAGCGCAAAAAATTTACAATTTTCTGTTTTCAAAATTTCTGGCCCGTAATTCCCAAACCGGCGTGAATTTTATGAAAATTATTTGACTAAAATGCAGACAAAACATATCTGGACAACTTTTTCGAGTAGGCTTACTGCATCCGATGTAGTCAAGAAAAACCCGTTCGTTTTGACTAATCTGGTGTCTAAAGTTCAAAATCCAACATTGCGAGAGACCGCGCAAATATATTGCTGGGTGAGAAATTGTCAGAATTTGAAAATTGTGAGAAATGGTGAGAATTTGAAAATTGTGGGAATTGTGAGAATTTGGAAATTGTGAGAAATTGTGAGAATTTGAAAATTGTGAGAAATTGTGAGAATTTGAAAATTGTGAGAAATGTGAGAATTTGAAAATTGTGGAATTGTGAGAATTTGAAAATTGTGAGAAATTGTGAGAATTTGAAAATTGTGAGAAATGGTGAGATTTTGAAAATGCATCCTTGATACCGTTTTGTCAGTGAAAAGTAACAACCTTTTACAAAAAATCGGCTCTCCATTTTTCATCCACACTGCAACTTCTTTTTTTAATTAGTTTATTGAAATTGTTTGGAACTTACTTGTGCAGTTTGACGCCCGAATGGAGTTTCGAGTGACCCCTTAAGGAAGCTAAAGCGCTAAAAACTTTTCCACAAATCTCGCACGTCAGATTGACGTTCTCGTTGTGGATCTTTTTGTGCACCTTGAAGTATTCGAAGCTCATGAATTCTTTGTGGCAAACGTCGCACTTGTATTTGTGGCGCTCGGATTGCTGGCCAGTATGGACCCGCATGTGCTTGATGAAATTGGGACGAAAGCGGACAACTCGTCCGCATATTTGGCACTCGTATGGCTTACAGCGCAGACAGTGCTTCTCGTAGTTCTTGAGCGATTTTAATACCATGTTGCAGATGGCGCATTTCATATTATTGGCATGGCCGGAGCGATGTATATCGAAGAGATCCTTCGAATCGAATTTCTCAACACACTCGACGCACTGGTATGTTGTTGTTGTCGTTGGAAGCGCAGAAGTATTAAGAGCTGCAGAAGACGTCGATGCGACCGCTACTAATGATGAAGTTGGCGCTGGAACCGTTGTTGTGGAACAAGCCGTTATAATTCGACCCGTATGGTTTTTTTGTTGCTGCTGCTGTTGTTGTTGTTGTTGTTGTTGTTGTTGTGTGTGGTGGTGGTGGTGGTACTGTTACTGCTGTTGTTCCCGCTGCTACGGCAACGTCTCCAACTGGCGTCACAGCAAGTGGTGCACTAACATTTGTTGTGCCAGTCGATGATACTACAACCGGCGTCGATGCATTTGCAACCGAAGCCGCTTGCAGTATAAGCTGAGTTGTAGGACCACCATTGCTGGGAACACCTTGTTGCACAACATTGAGCACTGCCATCGGACTGCGACTTATGACGGCGGGCATACGGACAAATGTGGCACCAGCCATGCCACCAACAGCATTGCTTATATAGACAGGACGTCGCTGAAATGATGCTAATGCCTCGGAAACAGGAACTGCCAAAGCACGCGTCGAAGTACTCACAATCGATCCTGCCGGTAATACCAATTGCTGCGGCTGTCCAGCCAATTCATGATGATGTGCTATGGCGGACGCATTAATATAATCCATTTCATCAGAATGCTGCTGTTCTAATTCACTATCGTCTTGTTGTTCGATCTTAATTTGTGCCTGCATTTGCTGCTGCTCCTCTTCCTCCTCAGCTTCGGCGGCTTGTGCTTCCTCTTCGATATCTTGCAGGTTCTCATCATTTAATTCAGGATCTTCGATTTCTTCCGCGGCTGCTACCATTGCCGGTAACATGGCGGCGGCAGCAGCTTCCGACGTTTGAATAATAATACGCCGGGTACTTAATAGATGTTGATGCTGTTGTTGTTGTTGTTGTTGTTGATCTTGATGTGGTGCGTTGGTGGTGGTGGCAATCATTGCGTCAGCGGTTGGCGTATGACCGCTGCTGTTACTGTAATCGGAAGCGCTAGTCACTACAGTGTTAGTCGGTGGGCTATCAAGTTTGAGGTTTACATCGCCTAATTCGGTGGAAGATGCAGCTGCTCTGGCTGCTGCTCTTTCGTGGTCGTCGTCCTCGTCGTCATTGTCGTTCTCTTCGTCTTCGTCATTATCATTATCATCATCCTCGGGCTCCATCGGGGCATCCTGAAGAATAAATTCGATTTGTTGCGAGAGTGCGCTGTCGTTCATTGCAATACCGCCGTTCACATGATCGCCAAACAGCGAGGGCAACGTGGTCGTCATGCTACGTGTGTGGGAATCATTACTACTAATGGGACTACTAGCCATGTTCCTTTTGGTTTTCTTTTTTTATTTTCTGTTTTGTTTTTTATTTTTTTGTTCTTGCTATAAAATAGGAATTTTGCCGATTCGCTTTTATTCGATTAAGATTGCGTTGAACAACTTGAATTCATTATTTTAATTTCATTTCTCTTCTTTTCATTTCTTTCCTTTTCATTCCAATTCATTTCAGTCAAGAAGCTTTATTCTTTATTTTCGCTTTATTTTCGCACTTTCTGCCTTTTCCCTTCTTCGCGTATTGATTTTCGAGTTTCAGAATTGTCCTCGCTTTTTGTGAGAATTTCGGAGGTTTTCACGATTTTCACATTTTTCCCAATTCGCTTTTGACCTTAATTCGCAGCACGAAAATTTTCCGATTTTCACACTTCATAAAAACGTCATTGCTGAAAATTTTCTTGAAAACGGAAAATGGAATTTTTGTGATCCGCTTTGCTTCCTTCCATAAACAACGGGGGCTGCCAGAAAATATTTCTCGGACTTTCGTACTTTCTTTATTTATTTTTGCGAAATTTTACATATTTTAAATTGATGGAATGTATGAATGGAAATATTGAATCCTTTCATTGAAACGGAAATCAATAATAATACATCTTTTAAGTTAATGAAAATTCATGAGGTTCTTAATAAGAAGAACTTCTTATTAAGCTAAAAGTAAAGGTGGCAGCACTGAGTCTCAATGTTCTCACTTATTTTTTTCTAAATGCGGTAGAATCCCATAATATAGAGGTAGATTTCAGCAAAATGCGGTAGATTTTTCTTTATTGAAGGAAACTATTTGTTTCAACACAGAAAAAAAAAATAAATTAATTAAACAACTAATGAAATATATTCTTGTTTTTTTTTTAATAAATAAAAAACAAAACAATTCCTGCTGCCGATTTCGCTTCAATCTTAAGAGCTTATACTCAGATATGCAGTATATACTTGCAAATTAAAGGAAAGTAAGTAAATACGCCAGAACCTCTACAAGTGTGAGAGAGTCGACTATCATGTAGTAGTGTAGGTCTAACTGTCGACGTCGAAAAGGCTTTGCCGCGATCGAGAAATTCACCCGTAAGGGCTCTACGCTCTAAATCAGCAAGTAAATTTCCTATACCAAACACATGTAGAAATAATCAAGAAGTAATTTGGCTTACTTTCGCTACTTGAACGCATACGCTAATTAAAAGTAATCGGACTCACAGGGTTGCATTTAAGTCATACATTTTCTATATTTTTGTCGACCTGTCATCGAAATTTCAACTCTGATTTCCTTTCATCGAAAGAATAAGCTCGTTACTTCCTTTCAATTTACTTTAGACAGCGTTGAGCCCTTTAGGAAGGTAAAGGAAATTCACAAAAAAATTAGCAATAATCATACGGGTAGACACAAATGGCACTATAATGCCACTTGCAAGAAAATTTTCCTAGAAACCCGGCGGCGGCTTGGTTTTTATATAGCTTTAAAAGTTCGTAATTGAAGCTTTAATAAGCGCATGCTGATGTGTTTTTGCCAAATGTGTAAGAATGTTTTCATTTAATAATTAATTGACATACATTTTCAACTACGGCTACGAATTTTTCTGTAGTACTTTGTACATAGAATGTAGTATTTTTTACTGAAACAGTGTGATCAAAAAGTTATATAAGTGGTATTCTTGTAACAGCGCAAAGCTGACAATTGAATAACTTTATCTCACATATTTCATGAGCGCACCAAATAAGCAGCTTGCATGCAAAGTTGTGAAAAACAGATAATCAATACTGAAATTTGAGGAAAATCAAAACAAATGCCGAAATTAAGCAACTAAAGAAATTTTTTAAATAAATATTCAATTTAATTTCTTTAAAAAGCCTCAAAACAACGAGTCAACGAGCTTATGCGCTTTATACGCTCGCTTTGCGCTATCTAATCGCAGTGCAGAGTGTGTAAAATTATTTTCATACAAAATTTGACAGTTGGTTTATGAGGGTGCAAAAATATGAGGTTTGCGCTATTACATTAATACCACTATAGACAGTGTAGGAATAAGAAAACAACTTCTATTGCCCCTTTAATGGAGTTTCATGGATTATTTTTATGTTTTTCAAGCTAATCATGGCATTTTATGAGTTTGGTAGATATTTTATATGTCCCAGCCGGACATTATCGAATGCATGAAAACATCATTAATGCAGAAGAAGTGAAGCAATCATTTTTCGAACGATCTTCTAGTAAAAATATCACAGAAGCAAGCGCTCGTTGCAACAGACCCTGCTTCAAATGAAATTTTCATTTGAAAGAGGGTTTTATACTCCCATTTTGAGTGAAGATTCTATGAAATTGTCATGAAAAGCTATTTTTCAATCGGTGTGCTACAATTCTCAAAAGTTTTATAATTTTGTTGTACTTAAGATGTTTTAAGAATTGAAACTCTTAAGTCTTTCCAAATGCGAAAATGTGTCACAGTCACGAAGTCACGAATTGGCATATCCGCCAATTTTTTTTAAATATTATTTTTCTTCTTCTCTCAGATCCCCGCGGCGTATACTATTTTTTTCATATGTAATTTTCATTCACGTTGGCACCATATACTTTTTTCTAAATGATATTTTCATTCATGTTAGCAGCATACACTCTATTTTCAAATGAAATAATCATGCTCGTTGGATCCAATTCAGTCAGCTAGCATGTACTCTTTGCCCAAATGAAGTATTCATGCGGACCAGGGTCATACACTCCTCTACCTAATGAATAACACATGAATTTTGAAGTACTGAAAATAGCGGCCATCTCCTAACAAACTTCATTAGAAGTAAGGGTTAGTAATGCGAGTAGTCTCAGTATGAATTTTCACCACTTCGGAAGTACTGCAGAAGTAGTGAAATTTCCGGCTGGGGTAATGTACTCGAAAATCTCCCAAAATTTAAAATTAAAGCGGCAACGCATTTCACCACAGCAGAGCTAAATATTTCGCTTCCATAGCATGCTTTTCTTTTCCTCGTGCTATATTCATATGTTGAAGCAGCGTAGCTCTAACACAGCGGTGGGCGAGCGCTATCCCGCGGGGCGCTGCAACTGCGAGTCGCTACAACGATTGTGCGTGAATCATGATAACGCTCGTCCATATTAGAACTATAGCTGCAACTTCGCCAAAAGCTATTAGCTGGTTCACACAACATCGGCTTATGGCGTGGTTCCCTCAGTTGAACTTTTCCACCAAATCATGCCATAACGCGCTACAACAATTTGGCCGAAGTTGCAGCTATAGTTCTATATGGCTCAGTCGCTCGCTGTCAGTGTTCTACATATAGTACACTATAGGTCTAACTGTCGACGTCGAAAAGCCTCTGCCGCTAATAAGAAACTCCCCATTAGGCAGGGATAGGAAACTCAACTCTTTCGAGAAATTCACCAAAAAGCTACCAACAAAAACCTTAAGCAGGAATAGGAAATTCAACTCTTTCGAGCAATTCACCAGAAAGCTACCAACAACAATACGGGCAGACAAAAAGTGGCACTATGATGCACTTGCAAGAAAATTATAAAAGAAACACGGCGTCGGCTCTGTTTTTTATATTGCTTGAAAAGTTCATAATTGAAACTTTACTAATGTATTACGATATGTTTTTGCTCAATGTGCACGAATGTGTTCATTTTGTAATAAATTGACATTACATTTTTGATCACGGCTACGAATTTTATTGTACATAGAATTTAGTAATTTTGCTGAAAGTGTGATCAAAAAGTTATGTGGACAGGGTAGGACTAAGAAAACATTTCTATTTCTCCTTAATATTGAGTTTCCTTGATTATTTTTATGTTGTCCAAGCATTTCATGGCATTTTATGAGTTTGGTAGATATTTATATGTAATGTACTCGAAAGTCGCCCAAAATTAAAACTAAAAGTGGCAATGCATTTCACCCATTGCAGAGCTAAATAATTTCGCTGCCATAGCATGCTTCTCTTTTCCTCATGCCTTATGCCTATATTGAAGCAGCGTAGCTCTAACACATTGCAGGGATTAGGAAGAAGAAGAGTTAGACCTATAGTGCTATATGATTTTCACCACTTCGGAAGTACTGCAGAAGTAGTGAAATTTCCAGCTGGGGTAATGTACTCGAAAATCTCCCAAAATTTAAAATTAAAGCGGCAACGCATTTCACCACAGCAGAGCTAAATATTTCGCTTCCATAGCATGCTTTTCTTTTCCTCGTGCTATATTCATATGTTGAAGCAGCGTAGCTCTAACACATTGCAGGGATTAGGAAGAAGAAGAGTTAGATCTACACTAGTGATGGGCGATACCGATACGATAGTATCGGGTATCGATACTTTTGGGGCGATACTATCTATCGAAATTTGGCATCGATTCTTTCGCAGCGCGATACTTACCAGTATCGATACTTGGAGACTTAATTTAGAGTATTCTGTCTGAATTGCGTACTCGTTGGAACATCTGTTCCTTGCGAAAGACTTTTTTCAATGGCGGCTTTAATAATGGATGAGTGCGGGAATTGACTTTCGCCAGAGCATTTGAAAAGAAGAATTTTCCTTGCTGCTCTGAACCAACAATATTGGTTTTCCCAATAATAGGCCAATTCACAGTTCATGCTAATTTATGGTTTAATATGCTAATTTGCTTTTTTTTCGATTTTCATTAAAACTGCTCAAAATACTGTACATAATTTGCATATATAATACATACATTTCAAATACATACCCTGAAAATATTTTTTAAGTATTTCATATTTTATAATTTCTTTAGAAATCGTATTACGATCATCGTAATGATAATGCGGGTAAGAAAGTGTTTAGCCTATTATTGCGCTTCAAAGCACTTATTTACTCAGGGGAGCGGATATAAAAATGGGTATCGTTTTATTCGATACTATATCTTGGTATCGATTCCTTTAGCCGCGATAGTATCGCTGTATCGATACTGATTGGATTTGAGTATCGCGATACCCAAGTATCGATACTGGTTTCGGATTTGCCCATCACTAATCTACACTCCTACATGCTACTAACTACCCAACAAACCAAAGTGTAAATGTTAGACAACAAATTATTTCAAAAAACTTTTTGTAAGCGTAATATATAAGTGATTTATAAAAACTTACAAAAATCCTTATAAAAAACGTTTTGTAACTCTAAAATCCACACATTTAAAAATCGCATACAAATATCTCTAAAATAAATCTTTTATAAACATTAAATATAAACTATTTACAATTGCTTATAAAACGCTTGCTTTGCTAGCATTAATAAGCTTTTCAAAACTTGTCTTGCTGATATAAAAAAATCACCGCTATGTAAATCAAATTCTTAAGAATTTTTGACAAACCGCGAGTATTGCAGTCTTTTGCTCTTGCGCTTGTTTAGTTTATGTGGAAATTTCAAGTGACAAGCATCGACAAAATTTGTGAAAAACTGTTGGGGAAGAATAATGACAGACACTTTAGCGGAAAAATTTGCTTGGCGGGGAACAGATTCCAAGAGGTCAATAAAAGATACCAACGTTGCAATGGCCATAAAAAGTAAGCAACGTTTCCCAAATTTTTTTAAGACTTGCAATAATAAGGCAATCTATGCATTTCAGATACCTTCAGGATTAAATCTGAAAACCCCGACGGAGAATTTGTGAGAGCAACCAAATAGTTTTTCCAATTTGCCAGAAATCGGCAAAAACTTAAAGCTGCCAAGACTACTGCTACGACTACTTCAACCATTCAACCAGAATAAGGTCCTTTTTACTTAAAATATTTGTTTATAAAAATTTAATAAATGCTTGCTAAAGAAAAATTTGTATTTTGTTTTTGGAGAAAAAAAATTGTGCAAGCTTGGAAAACGTTTAATAGCTCACTTACAAAACCTTTTCTTTTAAATAGGAAGTGTTCGTTTTTACAGGTTATTTTCAACCGTATATAAACAACCTTTAGAAAGCATTACAAAACATTTAAAAATATAGTTTTGAAAGAGAAAATATAAGCTTACCAAATGTCTTTTGGAAGCACTACAAAACTTTAAAATAAACGTTTTGTAAACAAAATGATAAGCTTATAAAAAGGGGTGCCGTTTCGTTGGTTTTTCGCTTATACTGATATGTTTTTAAAACGAACTTCAAAGGTTTTGGAAACTTATCGTAAGCCTAGGCTTGAGTTGACAAGCTTTAAAAAAGCTTATTTTTAGCGAAATTGTTTGTTGGGTAATTGTTTCAAAACATGTTTTCATACATGTGACCGGCGAGATAGTAGTGGTAGAATCTCAAATTAAAATCGTGGTGAATCTACCACAATCGTGGTAGGGTGGCAGCACTCGTACGTTGTATTACAGTATTACAGTTTAAACGTATAACCTAGATTTTTACAGCTTGGGGCCCCCTTATAACATGGGTTTGACGCCTCGGGACTCCCTTAAGCGGCCCGCACATAGCGCATCATGCAGCGCAAGCTGCAGGCGCATGAGACTAGATAATTCATCTTATAATATGGTTGGATCTTATATATTTATTTACTATTTATTTTACTCATATTTGCTTAAGAAATGAATTAATCCCTTGACCGAGTACAGGTAGTTGTACTTGCGTTTACATACTTCAACCATATTTTGCTAAAGCGGCCCGCACACAGCGCATCATGCAGCGCTGCAAGCCCGTGTACGTGTGCAGCGCTTTGCCCGCACACGGCGCGCTGCTATTTCATTTTTCGTTTGCCCGTTTTGAGTGCGGACGACAATTTCAAACGCGGATGAAATTTTCTTTGGCAGCGGTTGTAGTTTCTGATAAGAAGATGTATTATTATTGATTTCCGTTTCAATGAAAAGAATCAATATTTCCATTCATACATTCCATCAATTTAAAATATGTAAAAATTCGCAAAAATGAATTAAGAAAGTACGAAAGTGCGAGAAATGTTTTCTCGCAGCCCCCGTTGTTTATGGAAGGAAGCAAAGCGGATCACAAATTGGATCAAAAACAAATTGGGAAAATTGTGAAAACCTCCGAAATTCTCACAAAAAGCGAGGACATTTCTGAAACTCGAAAATCAATACGCGAAGAAGGGAAAAGGCAGAAAGTGCGAAAATAAAGTGAAAATAAAGAATAAAGCTTCTTGACTGAAATGAATTGGAATGAAAAAGAAACAAATGAAAATAAGAGAAATAAAATTAGCAAACAGCGCTAAAACATTAAAAAGGGATGCAAGATTTTTTAATTCAAGAGGAAAAAGGTAAAAAACCCGACTTTCTGGGTAATTCCATTGTTGCAGAAAAGAGAACAACATAAAAAAACTCAAAAGTGGCAGCCTATCGCAAGCGATAGGTGGCATGCGATATCGCAAGCTATATCTCGCATGCCATCAGCTATAAGCGGTCTCCATTTGCGATCTATCGCATAGTTTCGATCATATAGAACTATAGCTGCAACTTCGGCCAAAAGCTATTACGTGGTACACCACACTTTCTATTACGTGGTTCACCACAACAATCGACTTATGGCGTGGTTCACCACAGTTGAACTTTTTCACCAAATCAGGCCATAACGCGCCGATATTTGCAGAAGTTGCAGCTACAGTTCTATATGGTTTCGATCGAATGCTATGAACCATCGCACGTCGAGACCTTAAGTTATGACGAGGACTTAGCTTATAGCCTAGATTTTAGGAGAAAACACTATTCTTATAACTAAGCTTAAGAAAATCAGTACTATAACAGTATGCCAGTCTGCGAAAAGCGCTAATCTGGCATCACTGGCTCGAAACATACTGTGAAACAGGGTTGGATCTTTACTGCAAATGCAGTAGATCTACTGCGCTTTTTATATATATTTTGCATCCACTGCATCAGTGCGAAAGGGCCAAAGTACAATCGTCCGGGACTAATGCCCAAAAGCTTAATTTTTGTTGCGGTTTTCGCCCCCTAATGTTACTCGATATTTTTTGTCAACTCCTAACAAAAACTATTAATTTTGGTTATATTTTATCAAAACCGCAATGCTGGTATAAGAAAGATATGAGTTTTGTCTTTGATTTACATCTTGAGTTTTCCATTTAATCTTATATGTCGCGATATCGATAGCTAGACAGTTCATGTGGCAGAAACAATTTTTTCATTTTTCGCAGAACATTGGATGAGGTGCAATACGGAGAAATATTTTTATTAGGTAATTATAGTGTTTTACGATTGGTGGTAGCTTTTATAATATTCATTTTTTCACTGCGCAAAATTCAAATCTACTGCCTTTTTCTAAAATTGGTGCTCTTTCTTCTTCGCCAAGTTCCAACCCTGATACTGTGAAATTTATTCGTCAGTCGTGAATTGTATTTCGATTCGGAAGCAGGGTCGCGGCGCGAGAGCGAGCAAAAGCTGAATAAAATCTGGTTCTGGAGCAGAATTAGAAATTCTGTTTTAATTGAAAATCGATTAATTAGAAAAATTAAAAGCATAACGTACCGAGATTAGTAGCGCGATAACATAAAACACCGTTAATAATGATCGATTTCCTATAATTTATCGAGTGCTCTTTTGCTCTTTTTATATATATCTTAGCAAAGCAAAGCGAGAAAAAGGTGAAGTGAAAACAAGCAATAACAACAACAACATCCACATCTAACGGCATGAAATTAAGTCCAAAATAAATCGAATTTAAAGAAAACGCAAAAGAAAAAAATAATCGAAATGTGAAGAGTGCTACCAAAAAAAATTCAAGTCCAATTTTTAAAAAATTCAATTTCCAAGGTTGTCCTTTGAGAAGAATTTCATTGAGAAAGAGCAAAATTACACAAAACGCCCACTCTCTCACTCTCTCTTTGCCTCCTTTGAGAGACGAATACGCGTATGTTTTTGTTGTTGTAATGCTTTTGATGCAAATGCTTTTGCTCAGTTTGTTTATGTTGTTTTGAATTGTTCGTTACACAACACAACAACAACTCGACAACAAAACAAGCAAAACAACATGAAAATTTCGTGTAAAAATAAATGCAGAAAAATCAATAAATTTCCCCTTGTGCTCACGGTTTATTATTTTAAAAAATAGCGCATTTTAATATTCAGTTGCCAACCAGTTGGAAACCAGCTGATCAGTGTTGCCGTTTCAAGGATTTAGTTAGAAATCGATGAAGCAAGAGCAATAACAAATTACCGAAGAGTTTGGATAGTATAAACAAAATTTTGCAAGGTCTGTTCACACTACCGAGGCTGCTCACACTAACGGGGCACGATTGTTGTATGTTTAAATTTCTTTATTTGGTTCAAAAATGTACACAAATTAAAACGTAAGCTTAACAAAAACTTTATTTTAATACAAAAAACTCATTTTTTCGAAAGAACTTCTAACGTCCTTCTAATCGTTTTTGAACCGGCTTCTCGTGAAAAGTCAGCATACGAGAGAAATCTGTTGCATAAGCCACATTCGAACCAACCAACTAAGGTGTTCACTCTATCCAAACTCGACTGTATTTGTTTTCCTTTGACTTTTTTGTTTGAATTTCTCAATAGGCCAATAGGCTCAATAGGTATTTGAAAAAGAACGATAGAAATGTAACAAGGTGTACTTAAATACACCTTGGAAACAATAAAATTTCTCGAATGTCCTTACTTCCTTTCAATCCTTCTCGCTTACTTCATATTGTATGCTTACGTCAATGTAATCGTTAAAATGCGAACAAAAACGGCAACACTAATCGGTGGTTAAAATAACATCTGGCCACCTTTTTTTGAACGCAGCGGTTAGGATATCGGACCAATCGGATCGCCAGAAAAGCAAAAAAAAAAAAAAAATAAAAAAAAAAAATTCTTCAATTATTAAAAGCACCATCGACCTCAACGCGATACGCAATGTCGAAAATGTCGTCCGCCGAAACGCCAACTTTTAATCAAAATCACAATCATCATCATCAGCAGCAGTATACGACGAAGGCACTTGTTGTTGTTGGCGGCACTCAGAAGACAAAGCAACCACCACCGCCGCCGCCGCCGCGTTCATCAGCGTCAAACACATCCATGTCCTTCAACGTTTCGGCTGCAGATCCAACAATGAATCATAACAACAACAACAATAACAACAGCAGCAGCAGCACTTGCGCTAACGTCACTTTAAATAAAGCCCACGCAACGCTAACACCATCTGTATCCACTTCATCGTCAGAGTCATCGGCGTCGCAAGGCTCGTCGGCATCTATTTCCGCTAGTACTTCGGCTGCTGTGCATAACCATCATCATCAGCATCATAACCCTTTGAATAGTCAACAAAAAATCCAACAACAAAAGCAGCAGCAGCAGCAGCAGCAGCCGTTCGAGCAAACAAATCACCACCAACAGCACTCGTATTCAGTTCAACCACAATCGCAACATTATCACCAAAATGTTGCTGGCAACATTGAGAACGGTTACAATGGCGGTAGACCCTCGACGTCAGTCAACGCTTGCAATGTTTCCGTTTCGATTTCGGCTGGCGGAACACCGAATAGCGTCAAGCGTCACACAGACATAGTATGCTCATCATCGTCATCGTCCTCGTCCTGCTGCTCGAGTTCCGCTTCAATATCGGCAACAGTTCAAGCGAATGCTGCTGTTACTCCGACTGTAGTCAATAGCGGCCCGTTGATTGCGCAGAAAATGTCACGGACTCCATCAGACAAGGTGAGTAGGCTTGATCCAGGCTTGATTGGTAATTGTTTTTTTTTTTTTTTTGTGATGCATTTCATCCATGAAATTACTTTCAGTTTGTGGCACAAATTAGGGTTTTATGTTACATTCAAAACGTCACTAATCGCGTTTAGTCTTCTTTAATTCGAGAGGATTTCCCCCAACACTGCACTTGACACACATTCGCACATTGAGATTCTATGACAATTTGTATTTGCTCTTCTCCCTTGTGCCTTTTATTTTATTTCCCCCTTTCTTTTTTTTTTTTATTTTTTCTCTTTTCGTAGGACATTTGCGACAAACTTTTTCATTCATTGCCTCATATAGTATTTGCCCTTGTGGGCACTTGAAGGCTTTTCAGTTATATAATCAATAATGGAAAACAGCCCAACTAAACGGGTCAAGTGTGTTTTCAAGTGCAAAAGCATTTTCCAGTGATAGAGCGCTGGGCGCTCAGAAAAGCTGACACACACACACACACAAAACCACCCAGAGACACACATACACACAGAGTGGAAATGGAATAGCGAAATCATGTAATCTCTAATGTCTGTGGTGACATTGATGCCCACCAAAGACGCCATAGTATGTCATATTCTTTGGCTGCTATTGCCTCTGATACTAACATTGCTGCGGTAGGCACACGCGACCTATCAATTGGGCATGTTTTTTTTTGTGGTTTTTTTTTTTGTTGTATACCTACATATACATTAATGAAAAAGGGAGGAAAATCTTTTGGAAGAACTTTTCAGAAACTCTCGGTTTTTCTTAACTCCATGCGTCGGTTGCTACAGCAGGGTAAATGGTTATGACTGTTCTTGTTTAAATTTTTATGTGGTGATTAGGTTTATCTCTTTCAATTTAGCCTTATAAGTAGCTATCAAAACTTTGAGAAAATCTTAATTAAGTTGTTTTTGGGCAACTCAAGGTTTAAGTAATTTGCCTTTGAAAAGTTTTTCCATTACAGCAGACTGCAGACTGGCTGACAGACAGGCAGAGAGAGATATAGGGAGATAGAAATTGAGTCCCCAAATCGATTTTTCTAACGTTTGTACTTACAAAATTGTCCTTCATATTGACCTTAATATGGATTATGCATATCAACGTAATTAACCCAACTTTGACCAAGCAGAGAAAAAAAAAGAAAGCAATCGACTGACCATTTAAAATCACGAACACCAACTTCAAAAGGTCAAAAAAGTTAAAAATATTTATTTACTATTTGAATCGATCATCTTAAAAACTTTATCGGTTATGTGATTGTTTTCCCGTTCCCGGGGAAAGATAATTCAATTCCCAAATTGATTTGATTTATTTCCCTTTACCAAGATTGAGGGATAATTTGAATTATCTCGACATAACGCTTAGGAAATGCATTTTCGAATTAAGTTATTAAAATTTCCCCTCAATCTTGGTAAAGAGAAATAAATCAAATCAATTTGGGAATTGAATTACCTTACCCCGGGAAAGGGAAAACAATCACATGCCCGTATAAGTCACTGGAATAGAATTTTACTGGAATCAATTAAAAACGGCTTTATGCTTAAACCAATGAGTCTTAAAGGACTTTTTTTCATCTTTAATTCAGTATTAAGGGGGAAGGAATGTTTTGGCTTATGTGTTCTTTTCCTAAAACACTCGTCTATCTTTAAGGAACCATTTTCAGCAAATTATTGTAAGTGGAAAAAAGTTTGAGGTTTTTAAAATGATTCATTTTGAACTCTTTATCGCTTAAGGAAGAAATGTTGACGAGTTTTAGGATTTTCGATATACAAAATTGCTATAAATCGTTAAACTTATGTGTGGAGGAATTTGTTCCTAATTCGTTGAAGGGTTAAAGTGACAAAAATACCAAACCTTGGCTATTTATAAAGCAACTTGAATGTGATTGTAATAGTACACTTGTAGGCGAAGCTAAAATTTTGTCGTTTATAAAGTCAGAAGGCGGACAAAGGTTAATCTGTATGATGTGTTTAAAGAAAGTTTGAACGCGTTTCAAAGAACGTCTTCGTTGGGAAATTTTTTTTTTTTTTTTTTTTTTGAAAAGGTTTTAGTCTAAGAATAATCTTCGAGTGATTCCATTGTGCACGGGGAAAACCCGTAACACTGACATTTTTGGTTTTATTTTGGAAATATAAAACTGATATTCGTCCCTGTTCTAAATGAATATTCCCCTGGAATTTTCCCCCTAAAAAGTTTTTTCTAGAATGTGATAACTTTTGCTTAAAAATGTTGGAAATTCCTCCTCCCTTTATATTCCATTCTCAAAGCTTATCATATGGGAGAATTTTTTCCAAATCCGCAAGGAAAAATTTCCCGGGAATATTTAGAATCGGGCTAAATAACAAAAAAAAAATGTATTCATAAAAAAAGGATGTGAATCTCAAGGATATCAAATTTTGAAAACGTTAAATAACAGTTAGCCACTCAAAGACCACGATTTCTGCTCAGAATGGGCATAAAGAGACTACGAAGTGTGTGACCCCTTTAGCGCCCTTTATATTTGGCCTTAATTATAATTGGGGAGTGATGCGCATCGCGACCCATAATGGGTCTATTGTGATATATTTGGCCATAAAGAAAAGGAACTTTTTTTTTTAGTGTTTAAGGCATAGAAGAATGTGATGGCAACATCGAAAGCGAGACCTCAGAAGAACTTGTTGCACATGGAAGGAAGGCGGAAGAATGAAGAAGAAATCATTCATCTGTGCAAATGCTTTAATCCTTTATTTCTTTTCCTGTTTGGTTTATGAATACTACAAATTTTCAATCATTTCAAATACACCTCTATGCCAGAAGCAACTATAAGCGGCGCCTCTAACCGCCATGGACCTTTCCCAATATAAAATTCTGACCGATAAATGGCAGAAAAGATTGCCACAGAACTAAAGAGAGTGAGTGAAACCATCAGAAACTTGTTCTTCGAATGTACTTGCACTAGTTGATCTTAATTGGAATTTCCGGTTTTATTTTCTGGTTTCTAGTCGATTCAACAACTTCATCAGAGCACATACAACACATGCGTCATTTCAGTATGCCGATTGTCGAATGTCGAGTCGTCTCCGTTAAGTCAAGAGTTAAAGTCAAACTCTCATTTCCCCCCTTCCCGTACAATTTTCAGTTGAGCAGCATACCCGCGGCGGTTTCAATTAAACGCCGTCAAACAGAGAGTCATCATTAAAATTGAGTTCGGTGCTCGTCTCAAAGGTTGGTTTCATTCTTTTTTTTTTTTTTTTTTTTTTTTGTTTGCTCCTGCTCCACTCCGAGATGGGGAAATTGCTCAGCGAAACGCGAAGGGAAAACTAAAGAAAGTACTTCACCTAGACCCCACACAATCGACGACGTTGTGACGGCAATTTTTGCATTTGTTGACAGCATTTAGCAAAGCAAAGCAAAGCAAAACAGCGAGCGCTCAGGCATGCAGTTGTACTTAAAAAAAAAAAAATATATATATATATATATAAAAAAAGAAGAGGAATAAGAACGAATAAGAAAGAAAAGAAGAAGTTGTTGGTACATTTCCTTCGTTCAATAGACTCGAGTAAAAGTTTTCATAGGAACAAAAGCTGCCAGCGGGAGCAGAGGACTAAGGGTAAGATCCATGGCAACGCTTTCCTCACCTTTCCTTTGCGCTCCTCGGCTTACACTCGTTTCCTTTGATTTGCTTTGCCTTGCTGTGCCTTACTTCGTTTTCCATTTACTTGAGAACACAATTCCAAAAGCACGTTGACGGCATGCACAGACATTGGGGATGAGCACGGATAAGCCTTTTTTCTTTTCTCTTGTCAGAGTAAAGTTGAAAAGCTCAAAAAAAAAAAAAAACTTAGAGGAAAAAATTCAAAAATAGAAAGCAGTGCAGAGCAGGGCGGGCGGTCGTTCTGTGTCGGTCGCTTGGTAACTTAGGAAAATGAAGTTCCGCGGCAACATATAGGACCGTCAGGCAGAAATAAGCATTATATAAAACAGCAAGAATGACTGAAATGAGCGACTTCGCTGTGGGGGTATATTCCCATTAATCGCAGCTCCGTTTGTGTGCCAGCAAAAAATAAAGTAAAATCTAATGAAATGCATCCAAACAGAAAAATCCTTGCTGCGTACTTTGAGCTTCAAAAAAACCCTTTATTTTTTTTTTATTTATTTTTTTTTTTGTTTGCTTTTATGAAGTTCTTATCGCAAAAACCTTTCAAATTGGAGTTTTTCTTGCGGCATATCGCGAACACATCTCTTTGAGGAATGCCATTGCCGCCGACAGTTTTGTTTTTTTTTTCTTTCTTTCATTCTTTTTCTTCTTTGTGTGTCCCTCATAAATTAGCGCCCTTGTCTGTCATTTTATCCCCTTTCCCCATTCACTTTATTGACTTCTTTGTCGGATTATTCCGATTGAAGTCTCTGTCAATTTCGCTGACTACCTGAAAATTGAGCTTTTATTTGACAAAGACTTTCTGAAATGAATTTTTCTGTTTATTTTCCATTTCTCGAATCGAGGGGATTCCGATCGCTGCCGTCAACTTGGCCCATCGTCGAACCGTCGAGGCAGAACATCGAAATTAATCAATTTTTCAATCCGTGCTGGAATCCATCATCATCATCATTGCAATAATAATTTTGGTCAATTAATGATATCTAAGCACAATGCACCTTTGATTTCACTGTGAATTTACTTTCAAATTAATTCTCTATTTAAATTATATACTTACATTATATATTACTTATATTAATTTAAAAGAGTCGAAACCTTTAAAGAGAACCGTCCATTTCGTTCGAAATTATTATCATTTCTTTTTTTTAAATTTATTATACAATTTATTCAAACGAATATAACGTGATTTATCTTGATCTCTTTTATCGAAGCGCATCAGCTCATCTTATCGACTATAATTTTAATGATAGAAAAGCAAAAATCCAAAGTAGGATTTATGTATAGCGAGAATGGCAAGAGAAAAACATACATAAATACATATATGCAGTGGCGTGTCTAGAGAAATACTGCTTTGATAGTGCTTATATTTTCCACAGTGGTATATTGAACAATTATAAGACATTAACCCAAAAATTTTTGGGGGGGGCTAGAGGAAGTTTAGAGAGTTATGGACTAAAAACCAAAAAAATCCGAAAATTTCATGGCGTCCGATTTTGATGAAAATTTATAAATAGAATAAGTGAAAAATTCTAAGAATTCTAGCACTAAAATTTTTTCA
Organism: Chlorops oryzae; assembly: GCA_020466095.1. Taxonomy (NCBI): domain Eukaryota; kingdom Metazoa; phylum Arthropoda; class Insecta; order Diptera; family Chloropidae; genus Chlorops; species Chlorops oryzae. The sequence goes on from CM035808.1 coordinate 47,105,343, forward strand.
AAAAACTAGTCCTTTCTGGACCAGTTTGGAACTAGACCCTAACTAGACTAGTTGTAATCGGTTTCTTAAAAAAATTTTGACGCCAAAATTCTAAGCATTTTTCGCTTATTCTATATATAAATTTTCATCCAAATCAGACGCCATAAATTTTTCGGATTTTTTTGGTTTTTGGTCCATAACTCTCTAAACTTCCTCTAGCCCCCCCCAAAAATTTTTGGGTTAGTGTCTTATAATTGTTCAATATACCACTGTGAAAAATATAAGCACTAACAAAGCAGTATTTCTCTAGACACGCCACTGCATATATGGCAAGAGTTGGGGGGTTGAAATCGCCCGAAAGGCATTTTTGTTTTCTTGTTCAGATTTCAACAAAATTCGAAAATAATTGGAAGAAATTTTCCATGCGAAGAGTTTGTATTTTACAGCCATTTACCTTTCCCTATTCGATGACCTTTACTACGGATACAGATTACAGTCGTTCCTCTAGGTAAGAACAGACAAAATTGTATGAAAAAAAAAATGTATGAATGTTATGTTATGAAACCTAAATCTGGATATATGTAACTTTGTCTGGAGAGATTACTGTAGCTCATAGCAGAATTGAACGATTCAAATTCAACAATCTCTAAAGAAAATTTTGTTTAAAAAAATGCAAACTTCAATTCCATCGAATATTGTGAATACTTCGAACAATCTTATAGCATATTTTTTGGTCCTTTGAATAGTTATTGAATTTCTCAATTGATCATCATGCATTCCAAGAAGGTACACTAATAATTTTCTTTCTTGGAACTGAAATTCGCAATATTGATAGCTTAACACAGCGTCGCCCAAACGCTGTAGCTTTTTTAGAAGGTTCCTTGTATGATGATGAAAGTTTTCCCATATCCATGGTCCTTCAATCGGGGCTTGGGGAAAAAGTTAAATATTCAGTCAATGTTCTGTGTACCTATAGAAACCTATGGGAATTTTCTTTTACAGAGAACTCGTTATAGGGAACGTAAAGAATACTTAAATGACAGTAGAATCACGAATATCCGAACATCGATTATCCCAAAATCTCTGATCCGAATATTTATTTATCCCAATATCTACTATTAGAGTATCTGATTATCCGAACTTCGACTATCCGGATATCCGATTATCCGAACGTTGATTATCTGGACATCCGAACAACTCTTATCGGAACATCCAACTATCGGAACATATACGAACATCGAATATCAGGGTATCTCATTTTCCGAACTTCGATTATGAGGATATCCGATTATCCTAACGTTGATTATACGGACATCCTATAATCCGAACACAGATTATCCGATTATCCGAACATCGATTATCATGAAATCCAATTATTCGAAAATCGATTATCACGAAATCCGTTTATCCGGACTCATTCTTCACGGCTCAAATAACCGAATCTCTAAAAGTTATAAAAATTGAAATATTTTTTTATATGACTTGGAATTCGGGTATCCGGATTTTCGATTAAGTGGAATACTCCCTGCTTTGTTTAATTCGGACTGCTGATTCAACTGCATAAAGACGATTCTACGCTATAGATTTGCTTTAGAGAGAAACTCGCTTCAACAGGGTTTAATTTTACAGAGGTCCTTCTGTGATTTTAGAATTATTTAAGGATATTTTGGTTCTTTAGCCAAGAGTTACTGAAGAAAATACCCTAGTTGAATTTTCTTTTATTTTTATTGGTTATAAAAAATATTTTTGAAAAGTTATTTGGGCCCTCTTTTGCGGCATTCAGAGTTGGTATATCGGGATATAGTACGAAAGTGTACGAAAGTCCAGCCACGAATGAAAATTTGTTGGGAACTTCTGCCTTACTGTATGTTTATACACATGAAAAAGAGTCCAATTTCCAATTATTTTTGTGTTTATTTGCTTCGAAATGCAATCGACATGAAGAACATCTTCTCCGAAGTCGGCAATATTTCAAAAGCCAATAAGAAAATGAAATCTCTTTTTTTTCTAGGAGTGTTTTCTTAAGCAAACAGTAATTCGTATCAATACAATAAAAAAATTCTACCTTCATTCGGTTCATTTCAAAAATATGTCTGAATAAGAAGAAGAGATGAAAAATGTGAAAATGTGAAGAAATAAAAAGCAACAATTTCGTTTATAGAGAGCAGTCAGCACTATAAATCAATGCTCGGATTCAATCCGCCGTATGAATTACAGGTTATCGTGTAGACTGGCCGGCCATCCATCCATCGATTCATACCACCATGCGCCATATATTATCCATGCCCTTCCTTCGACTTTCGAAAGCTGGGATTAGGCGCAGTGACTTGAAAAAGCACGTCTTCGTTTGAAACAAAAGAAAACGAAAGTTGACTTCGACCCCTCGCGTGTATTAAGTCAGCCAGTCAGCCAGAGTCAGCCAGCCTTCTTTCGAAACCGCTTCAATAAAAGCAAAAAGGAAAAAAACTCAACTCAACTCAAAAACCAAACGAAAAAAGACCATAAAGAAAACAAAAATAACAACAAAATGGATAACATAAAAAACTATAAATACCTTGCGTTGATTGTTTGCATTTGTTTTTAGACCAGACCCCTCACGAGAGAGATACACCTCGACAAGACGGTCGACGGACGGACGGACGGACGGACGGACGTACGGGCCGCGCTAGCTCAAGAAATCTCCCAAATCGCAACGCTGCCTTTCGATGCCTGGCTGCATTTTAAATCTCCGTAGAGAGTGAAAACTGGTTTCGATCGTTTAGTTTTACTTTTTTCTACAACTTCGCTTTTTTATAATTTATTTTTTATTTTTATTTTTATTTTTCATTTTTTACTTTAAATGTTCGTTTTAACATTTCTGTTGATGCTTTTCGGAGCCAAAAACTCTGAGTTATTGCGCTTGCGGGCTTACAAATTTTATTTATCGCTAATGCATTTTTGCTAATGAGCTTCGGATATTACAACAATTTTAGCGCGCAGGCATTGTAAGGGCATTTTGCAAACAAATACATACAAATTTTATGTTTAATATCAATGTACGGTCAACTGAGAGAGAGCATATTTTGCCTTTGAATGCGATTCTAAGCCCTCGAATCGCCGGTGTCGGCAATTGTTTGCAGGTAAAACGTGTAAAATTTGAGAATTTTTACAGTTTTCCGTGGGCTTGGTATTAAAAAAGTACCATCCCATAGTTGTGTGGCTGTGACGTCACATGAAATTTCTGTATGTGTGCGTTCATTGCCATCACAAGGAGTGTGTTTAGTGGCCTTAATTTCACGTTGGGCTCACTTACATGTCTGTTTGTGCATGCCGTGTAGTGCTATCTTTAGTTTTGGGGTTTCAAGTTGAATGATTTGATTTAAAATCAAAATCCTTTCTACGCTATTGATATGCGACCAGCGAAAGCAGGTTTGGATAGAAGAAAAAAGGTGTGGACAGGTTGGAATTGGGACTTCCATTTTAAGTCTTCGCCTCAGTTCGCTAAGAAATAACCGCGCAAAATTCCTAGGCTATTATATTTCGCCGAAGAAAAAAAGGCATCATAAAAATATTTTAAACAGCCCTGACGCCATAAACATCTGATTTAAATATCACTTTGAGTTTGAATTTCGAAATGGAAACTTATTTTTTTAAGTATTATTCAACCACCTTCAAACTATTTTGACATCAACTGTCAACTGTCACTTTTATGCGAGAAACAATTGAACTTCAATAATTTCTGCTAGGAAAGTCTGGGTTTCGATGTGCATTTTTAGGCAAAAAAAGCACTAAAATATTAAGATACTTTTCTACTCAACTGAGGCCAGCCGTCAGAAATGCCGCGTGAAATTTCTGTCACGAATTTGGTGAAGCTTTTTTTATATGGAGCTTTGCATTCCTAGCCGAACTGAGGCCATGCTTTACGGAAAATACTCTAAAGCTTAAAGGCCTAATATATTATATCAGCATTGGTATCTGTTTCAAAATCATTTTTATTTATTTGTTAGTTTTTAGGTTGATGTACTTTATTTTTTTGATATTTTTTTTTGAAATATTTTTTTTGTCACATTTTTTGATTTTTTTTATTTGTTTCATTTAAATTTTTTATTTTGTAAATTTGAAAATTTTTTTACTTTAGTTATTTTTTAACCCCTTTTTTTTTATTTTTGAAATATTTTAAACCTTAATACACTCATGTCCACGGAATTGGCCGAGGTAACTTTTTTCAGTGTAGTGACGCTATTAAGGCGAAATTAGGAAAAGTAAAAATGAGGAAAGAAAGAACAAAAAAAGCACACATTTTATGCTGAAAACAACAACAATTGCTTTTGCACAGAATCCGTTATGTGCTTTTGTTTGTTTTTTAAGGTGTCCATGGAATTAGCCGAGTGTTCGTATTTTATGAGTTTGAGTTGATCTTTCGTAAAGAACGCACGTATTTTTATATCGAAGTGGGAAAAATAAAAATTTGAAAGCAATGGGAAGTGGAAAACGCTTGACTGAACTAGAAAAAGGTCAAATAACAGCTTTAAAGAAGGCAGGGTATTCAAATCAAGCCATTGGGAGGGAAATTGGCAGATCTGAGAAAGTGGTCCGAAATTTTTTAAAGAAAGGTGTTGAGTACGGTAAGTATAAAAACACTGGACCCAAACCGAAGCTAAACGAGAGAGAAAAGCGGCGGTATGTTTCAACAGCAAGCAATAGTATGATTAGTGCTAATGGGATTATTCGTTCTTGCGGCTTAAATGTGTCCCGGCAAACTAGTGATGTAACGAATATTCGCATTCGCATTCGCGAATATTCGCATATTTTTTCACATTCGCATTCGCATTCGCAAAATGTTGCGAATATTTTGCGAATATATAATTAGCAGAAAATTGACCAAAAATGTAAACTTTAATCGATTTTTTAAATTTAAATTTAAATGCCAATATTTTAAAGAATTTTTTATGTGCTACCGTTACACAGATATTGCACTTAAAATCTGCTCTCTCACACACACTTGTATTTTCAATTTTGCCGATCCCTGAATTAAACGCATTTGGAATGCCTTTAAGTTCCTTCACATAAATTTGCATACAAGAACGACCGTCTGAGGGCTGCTAAACGAAAAACGACAATAACATTGCGTATTGCGCAGGGGCGTTATGCTTGCACGAAATCGTCGGATTAGTTTTGTTGTTGTCATGTGACTGTTTTTTTAACACTTTGAAATTTAACATCGAAATGTGTAATTTCTTTTACTTATGAATGAATTATTTTTTTCCAAAGTTGGTGCGCTATATAAATAAATGAATTGATTTGGTGATGTGTGCCAAATTTGAGATATAGATTCAAAAACTGAATATTCGCATTCGCATTCGCGAATATGAGTAGGCATTCGCATTCGCATTCGCGAATGCTAAAATTTGACATTCGTTACATCACTACGGCAAACAATATATCGGACACTAGCTCGTTCAGGGGTAATAAAAAGACAGCGTATGATGACTGCTCCTAAACTTCTTGAACGCCATAAGGCTGCTCGTCGAGAATTTTCAAAAAAAAACATGGCTACTGCCTGGACAAATGTAAGCAAGTTTGAAATCTTTCACTTATTTACGTTTTCTTAAAAATGCGGCCTTTCAGGTTATTTTCTCTGATGAGAAAAAATTTAATTTAGATGGGCCTGATGGTTTTGCATACTATTGGAGAGATTTGCGTAAAGAACCACGATATTTTACAAAGAGAAACTTTGGTGGTGGCTCATTGATGGTGTGGGGCGCATTTTCTACTGAAGGCACACTGGAGCTTGCCTTCCCGAGCTGCCGTATGAACTCTGAAGAGTACATTGGTGTGCTCCAAATGAATTTGTTGCCATTTCTGAGAAAAAATCCGACCGAAAAATATATTTTTCAGCATGACAATGCATCGGTTCATTCGAGCAAGGCGACCAAAACTTGGCTGCGCTCCAATAATGTGGAAACTATTGACTGGCCAGCCTGCTCTCCTGATATGAACCCTATTGAAAATGTGTGGGGACTGCTTGTTCGCAGAATTTATAACAACAACAAACAATACGATACCGTTGCAGAGCTGAAAATCTCAATATTGGAGGCTTGGGAGTCCCTCGAAGAAACCACTCTAAAATCCTTGATGGACAGCATGCCAAATCGCATTTTCGAACTGATCGCAAAAAAGGGAGGAGCTACTACCTATTAAGCTAATAAAACTTTTTCGTTTGGTATTTTCTTGCAATAAAATTTACGTTTTTCTTATTAAACTTTGAACTCGGCTAATTCCATGGACACCTCAAAAAACAAACAAAAGCACATAACGGATTCTGTGCAAAAGCAATTTTTGTTGTTTTCAGCATAAAATGTGTGCTTTTTTTGTTCTTTCTTTCCTCATTTTTACTTTTCCTAATTTCGCCTTAATAGCGTCACTACACTGAAAAAAGTTACCTCGGCCAATTCCGTGGACATGAGTGTATTATTTTCTATACGTTAATTTTTTAATACTTAATTTTTATTTATTTCTTAAACTTTGCTCTCTAATTTTTTCAATATTATACAATTTTTTTGATTTATTTATTTTTTTTACTTATTCTTCTTCTTCTTCTTGCGTGCTTAAGTATCCCGGTATATCCCGGGGTCCGCAAAACGCGACCAGTTCCTCAATTTTGTTCTATCGGTTGCATCATCCGAGGTAAGTCCTACAGCCTCTAGGTCCCATTTTATTGTGTCCATCCAGCGCTGTTTCGGACGCCCCCGTTTTCTGCAACCTTGGATTTCCAGTGCGTAGCCTTTCTTTGCCAAAGTCTCCTCATTTGCTCTCAGGACGTGTCCATACCAGCGTAGCCTTGCTTCTCGCATTTTCCCAATAATTGGCGCAACTCCATAGCGTCTACGGATGTCTACGTTTGGAACATGATCAAGACGAGTGAGTCCGGATATCCAGCGAAGCATCTTTGTTTCCATAACACTAACCTTTCTTTCTGCTACTTTCGTTGCTGGTAGACATTCGGTACTATAAAGAGCGACTGGCCTGATGACTGTGCGGTAAATTTTGGATTTTAAGCGGTCGCTTATCTTTTTATCGCACATAACACCAGTCGTTGAACGCCACTTGAGCCAAGCAGCGTTAACTCTCTCAGTAACTTCGCGAGTGATCGTCCCGTCAGCAGAAAGTGTCGACCCAAGATATTTAAATTTTTCCGTCCTTGGTAGGTCAGTGTTATTTATTTTGATGGTACCTGCTTCGCAATTGTCTGTTGTCATGTATATTTTTTTTACTTATTAATTTTTAATTTTATTTTTAATTTTTTCATATACATTTTGTTATTGTTTTGTCAATTTTTGTTTTCTCTTTAGACTAAAGACCGGGGGTTATACTGAGCTATAGCAATGTTTCGTCTGAAAAAATGTTTTTTTCCTGCTTTTTTTGACTGTTACGTATTTTTAGTTTGTTTAACTCTGGCGTGTTTTTGGCATTCTTTTCTTGAAAGAGCTAAAAGTTTTCAAACCAAAAATTGATAAATATTAGAAATGAAAGTCATTTTTTAAAGAGAGCGCCACTTCGGGTTCTAAAAACGCGCGCAAGATTTTCTATTTTGCGGTGTCTGTCAGACTCTACGATGTCAGCTGAAGACGACTAAGCTTATTAGGCTTATTGCCATTTGATTTTAGCTATTCATGCACTCAATGACACAGTCCATTGTTCCATTGCTCCGTCCCATTTTTAAGAGGATTATTTTTTTCCTTCTAATTATTAGCGCCGCAAGAGGTCACAAAACGATTCAATTTAACAGTTTTGGCCCTTCAGAAATGTTCTCACCTTCAAAAAACAGGCTGTTTCGCCCTGGCATGGAATGCCTTCAAGCTGAAATGAAATTCGATAGGACAAAAATCATTTCTTATGTTAATACAATATTCGTCGCATTTTGCTGATAACGTTTAAAGCGAAACGAAAAGCAATCAATCAAAGAAAAAAGAAATTAATATCGGTTTAAAGAAGTCCGATAGCCACAAAGAACACAGAACAGAAAACACACGCAACCCAAAACATCGTCGCCGTCAACGAGCAGCAGCTGTAGAACAGATGCGCCATGTAATCTCGGATGGTGGACGCGATAGTTTCAGGCACAGTTGAAGTAATCGAGATGTGACAAAAGGCGTGTCCCAAAGTATAGACAAGTTTTATATTTCCATTTGTAATGCGATGTTAATGTTTTATTGTGTAATGTTCGTGCTCATAATGAGCAATTATCCGTTGCGTCTGTCTGTCTGTCTCTCTGTGTGTGAACAAAATAAAAAAAAAATAATTACAACGAACGAAATTTTATACGACTTTGTTCGCGAGTGTCTTCAGCAGAAGGCCATACGATTCCTACTACTATACATACTACTCGTACTATGAATCATATTCAATTCTGAGGAAATAAAGTTGCTTGCTGCTGCCGTTAACGATAAGGCGAAGGGAAGTCTAGCTTAAGCCATTGACTGCTCAGTGCTTAAGCTGAACACTTAAACTCTTGAATCGCGTCGGATCGGAGATCGGATTGAATCGAGTGTTTGTGCATGTGATCAGACAGAAAAATTGTCGCCTTTTTTGATTAGCGTATTTATTTTATCTTCTTTTTGTTTCTTAATGCCTAGCTTCCAATAGTGCGAGAACGCCCGCACAAATATTTAACGCCTGTAAGTGTATGGGATCAGTTGCAATCGAAAGCGCTTTTTATTGAAATTGAATCGGTCATTTCAAAAACCTCAGATAAGTCATGAAATTTGAATTTTTCAGGTATCAATAAAATGTGTTTCTTGTTTTAAAGGACTTTTTTTTAGGCTTTATTCAGCATTGGAGTGGTAACACCCTAAAATAGCTAATAATCTGAACACTTTATAATAATAATATAGAAAAAAAAAATGGAATATTTTTTTAACGCGTAATATTGAAAGTTATACTTAAAAATAATCTTAACTTTTCACATGTTTTAATTTGCTTGATTTTCAAGAATCAATCACAGCCTGATTTGAAAAAAAAAAGATTTAATTCATTTTATTCGAAAATCATATAGATTCAAATCTGAATTAATTTTTTGGTGATTGCCTTAAGGTGATTTATAATTCACTTTCCTGCAATCAATTGAATTATATTTTGAATTGTCAATCATTTGACTTAATTTTAAAAAAAGTGGCATAAAGACTTAACCCTCTAAAACCAAAATTTTTTTTTTTTCAATGAAAAGTTCAGATATGACTAATTTTGGGTAGAAAAACATGAATCTGAAATAATTATTATTAGTTTTTTTTTTCGTAATTTGTTCGAAAAAAGTCCGTTTAGAGACGGAGCCAGGAATTCGAGGGTTAAAGAATATATTCGAATATTAAAACTTTAAAAGCTCTTAAGCCGAATTGTAGACTACGACCCTGAATGTCTATAATCACATTGTCAATCATTTTTTTTTGGACTATCTTCGAGATTTTCTGTTGGGCAATTGAAATGCTGATGCAAACTCAGCCATTAAACTACTCCTGCCATCTAGAAATGCATGCAAAAACCTTTTAAATCACTAACTTATATTGTTAATGCATTTTACGTCTCTCACGCGGTGTTATTTAAAGAGGAAGGGGTGCTTTAACCCTCATGGTCTTTTCCCAAAAGACGCATCTACTTTTAAGGAACCATTTACAGCAAAAAAAAAAAACCCATGTTGCAAAAACAAAATATGACTTAACATGTTTTGGAAAGGTCCGATTCACGATTGTTTTCACATATCTAAGTATTTTCATGTGCTGAATATTCGCAGCGTTTGCTGCGCAGCATTGTTGGAGACGAGGCAAAATGCTCATTAGCGACAAGTGAACTTTGTTTTTGTTCCGAATTTTTTCTTTTCTTTGTTTACTTATCAGTCATTGGCCGGTTTTTGTACGTGTCGTTGTGCGTATGTGTGCGAATGTGCTCAGTGCACTGGCATTTTAAGCATTTTAAGTAATTCGATTGCATGTTTGCTTCTTCAAAAGGAGCTTTTCGAAATAAACAAATTAAGAATTTTAAAAAGCTTTTCGCATTATGATGCCATTACGTTACATTCGAAGCATCACAGTCAATTGACATTTTACGCGAATCAATTGAAATTAATTAGCGCTGATTATTCTCAAAGGGCACTTCACTATTGTGAATGTGAATGTGAATGGAAATCAACTTGTTGTTTATGTTTTTGATGAAATCTGAAAGATTCTATCTCATTTCGATTGCAGTGGCACTTCTTGTTTCTTATTTGAAATTTCTTTCTTTACTAATGGATACACTCCCGATTTTTAGAACCATGAGAACTGGGGTCCCACTATGCTTCTTTTGAATCTATTTCATTTGAAATTTTATTAGCTTTTAACATTTTTCGGTTGGTATTCGAAATTTATGACAAACTTTTAATGCTTTTCACTAGAACAGCATTATTGGAATGAAATCTTTTGAAGCCGAGATTTTGGCAGACTGTCAGTTTCGTAGAATACATACATAAGTACTTGTATTTTCGATGAAAGGAATTTTCCACGAATTTTACTAATTACTGTATTAATTATCCTTTATGTCCTGCTTGAAATACTTTCAATAAGTCCTTATTATACGCATTAATGAGAGAGTAGCAACGTTCGATTTCCTGAGAAGCACTTTAAAGCCCCAAAAGGAGCTTAAAAAGGCTTTATTCTACCTGGAAATTAATTGATAGGAGGAATATTACTAGGTATTTGTATTAATTTTGGATATGGCGATGGAAAAACCACTCCTTGTTTAAAATATAGATACATTTGTCGAGAAGTTTTGACTTTGCTCTTATGTAGGGATGACTGCATTTAAGTTCACTGGTAGCCTTTACCAAGGACTGCTGTATTTCTGTTTATACAATTCAAAAGTCATTTTGAAGAAGCGAACCTCTCAAACGGCTCCCATTGGCTTTCAATTAAAGCGTATTTGATATTCAATGGTTGAGTGTAAAGTCGTTTAACCCATAAATGACAAGGGTCTTCATTTGATAAGAACGGCCTGAAAAACTAAATTCTTTTATTATCTTTTTTTTTTTTTAGTTTTATTTGACCCTTTTGATAATTATTTTTAATTAGGTATTTAATAATTGTTCGGACTTAGGGTCCAAGCGTTTTTATTACAAAATGTTAATTTTTGCCAATCGAATCGAAAAATCTTTTTTCTGATTTGCCGAAAGTGAACGTAGAAAGCTGATGCGATCGATTTCGAACCCAGCTACGAGTTCATCATCAGGCATCGTTACCAACGTCTTAGCCCCTTCGACCACTTCAGCTATGTATGTACTTATGTGACATAACAGGTTGGCTGATAAGTCCCCGGTCTAACAAAGAAAAACACATTTTTTTGTCAAAATTCGTTTTTATTATTCAACAAAGTTCCCTTCAAGAGCGATACAACGATTATAACGACCTTCCAATTTTTTGATACCATTTTGGTAGTACTCCTTCGGTTTTGCCTCAAAATAGGCCTCAGTTTCGGCGATCACCTCTTCATTGCAGCCAAATTTTTTCCCTGCGAAGCATCCTTTTGAGGTCTGAGAACAAGAAAAAGTCGCTGGGGGCCAGATCTGGAGAATACGGTGGGTGGGGAAGCAATTCGAAGCCTAATTCATGAATTTTTGCCATCGTTCTCAATGACTTGTGGCACGGTGCGTTGTCTTGGTGGAACAACACTTTTTGCTTCTTCATATGGGGCCGTTTTGTCGCGATTTCGACCTTCAAACGCTCCAATAACGACATATAATAGTCACTGTTGATGGTTTTTCCCTTCTCAAGATAATCGATAAAAATTATTCCATGCCCATCCCAAAAAACAGAGGCCATTACTTTGCCAGCGGACTTTTGAGTCTTTCCACGCTTCGGAGACGGTTCACCGATCGCTGTCCACTCAGCCGACTGTCGATTGGACTCAGGAGTGTAGTGATAGAGCCATGTTTCATCCATTGTCACATATCGACGCAAAAACTCGGGTGTATTGCGAGTTAACAGCTGCAAACACCGCTCAGAATCATCAACACGCTGTTGTTTTTGGTCAAATGTGAGCTCGCGCGGCACCCATTTTGCACAGAGCTTTTTCATATCCAAATATTGATGAATGATATGACCAACACGTTCCTTTGATATCTTTAAGGCCTCTGCTATCTCGATCAACTTCATTTTACGGTCATTCAAAATCATTTTGTGAATTTTTTTGATGTTTTCGTCGGTAACCACCTCTTTCGGGCGACCACTGCGTTCACCGTCCTCCGTGCTCATTTCACCACGCTTGAATTTTGCATACCAATCAATTATTGTTGATTTTCCTGGGGCAGAGTCCGGAAACTCATTATCAAGCCAAGTTTTTGCTTCCACTGTATTTTTTCCCTTCAGAAAACAGTAGGGGTCTTCCCTTAAACGTGTATTTGCCTCGAAAACTTCGAAAAATCGTAAATCAAGAAGGCTTAGAAATTAATGAACGAAAAATTGTATGAAAAATTTTACACTTTTACGATTTTTCAATCTTTTCACTTTTAAGGGAATACCCTAAGTATTTTATCAAAACACGAAATTCCTTTTTTTCCATTTTTTTCACAATAACAAAAGTTGCTTCACAAAAGACGCTCTATCTCACAAACTAATTGACTTACAGACGTCAAATTTTGACACGAATCATTTGAAGATTGCCACTATATAAAAATAATATGCTTTTAATACTAGCGACGCCATCTATGTGTCAGACCGGGGAATTATCAACCAACCTGTTAGGTCGACTTAAATCGTTTTTGTTTTTGCAAAGTAAATCGATTTTTTTTCGTTTGTATACACTTCTCTTTACACGGATCGTGCCCATCGTGTTTATCATTCGGGGAATTCGGCAAATCAAAAACACGATTTTTCGATTGCCAAAAATTGACATTTCGTAAAAGAAATGCTTGGACCCTAAGCCCGAACAAATATTAAATTCTTTTATCTTTGTTTTATCGAAATTTATTTGGATTTCGAGACTTAACCCATTAAGTAAAAAATTTTGTACATTAGAGTTAATTATATTGGCATTTAATGGGTTAATCTTGAAAAAGTTAATCTAAGAGGCTGTTTCCACTATAGCCGCATCTTGCATCTTTCAGCATTTTGGCAAGATGCGAAAAAATGCCGTATGAATGTACATGCAATGGTTGTTGTATGCTGAACCGCATCTATCAAGAAAATGCGATATTTTTCCGATTATCTATCGATTTTAACAGCACATATGTATCTATTGAAACATATGTGAATAACCAGCATTTCAGAAATTTTCAGCAGGAATGGCGGTGGAAACCAAGAAGAAATGCAAGAAAACCATTTCGAATTATAATACAATTTATTAAATTCCTTTGTTCCAATGAAAACAATGAAGGCGACCGAGTGTGCTGGACATGCACATATCGATTGTAAACAAAAATCAGGTGATTTGAAAGATGCTACATGAAAAATGCTAGTGGATAAAATTTTATTAAATCCAAAAGGGTACATTGGTACTTAATGGGTTAATCATTAAAAAGTTTATTCAGCTTAGAAAACAGTGGTCTGATTGCTGAGATTCAAAAATAAATAAATTAAATTTGAGTAATCCCAAAGGGAACATTAGTGCCCAATAGGTTAAGAAGACATAATAAGTTAATTCACCACATGTCTCAATTTGCTTTTGAAACGAAAAAAAAATTTAAGACATTTCTGGATTTTTCTACACGTGCTTATATAATTTATAATCAACTATATTTTTTCTTCTTTTCAAGCAATCATTTCTTCAGCATTATCGCACGCGTAAAGCTTCATTTCTTTTGGCAGCAAATTTCGTGCTTTCGCTTCTTCACATTTCTTCATTTGTTCGTTTCGCACTTTCCATTGCAGTACAATTTGCCATTTCTTGCGAAAATTAATTTTGTATGCACTTTTACGATTGCAATTGCGTTGCTTTCATTTATTTCTTTTGCTTTGCAATCAATTTCAATCAGAGAAGCAATCAAACGCCCAATAACAAACACAAACACAAACACACAAACAACAAGCACGTGCAGCAAAACGCGTACACACGTGTCCACCTGCGAGCCATAACAGGGATTTGAGCACTTTCAACACTTTAGAAAACATTTCAATTCGAAACTTTTTACGATCTCCTCAACTTAAGCCCACAAGCGTGGAGTTGCAAGTTCGTGTAGCTCGATGGCAACAATGACAGCAATGGCAACAGTGGCAGCAATCGCAGCAGTGGCAACAATGACCACAGTAAAATATAGTTTCCTAAAGTTAGCCTTTTTATTTTATTTTTTTTTTCTTTTTTGTATTGTATTTTTTTACGATTCTTTTTATTTTGTGGCAGCCCGTACAGTGCATTTTGTTCTTCGCAGTGTTTTTGTTGTTGTGGGTTTTCTTCTCTTCCTTCTCAAAACAATTTGTATGCAAAAAACGTTTCTCTACGTATTTGCGATGCATCGCAACGTCATCAGAATTTTGAATAGAAACGTCTTTTTGTGCACCCAAAAAAAAAAAATAAATAAATAAAAAAATTATGTAAATAAAAATAAATCTTACGAGAGAAATTCTTATGCATGATTTGGCTTCCGCATTTGAGAGTGCAGTCGAAATTTTTTGTTTTAATTAAAAACATATTTTTCTAGCGACTTCCTCCTCTAGCTTCTTTCGATTTAATGTTTTATTTATGCAATAATTTTTGGAGGTATTTTAAAATAAGTAAATTGTTTGTTTGATTGTTTGAAAAAGTAGATCTGAGAAAATATGCCAATCTCATTCCGAGGACCTTCTATGTAATAACTTATTATTCCAAATAAGGAACAAATCAAGATTTCATCCTTCTTGTTTGTGTTTTTCATTTTCGACTGTCTCATTGAGAAGGATTTCGGTGAGAAGTTCTTCCTTCGGACCTGCTTGAGAGCTGTGTGAGAGGGAGAGTTTGAGAGAGAGAGTGAGAGAGAGAGTGAGAGAGAGAGTGAGAGAGGAGAGAGAGAGAGAGTGAGAGAGAGAGAGAGAGAGTGAGAGAGAGAGAGAGAGAGAGAGAGAGAGAGAGAGATTGAGAGTGAGAGAGAGATTGAGAGTGAGTGAGAGAGAGTTGAGAGAGAGTGAGAGAGAGTGAGAGAGAGTGAGAGAGAGTGAGAGAGAAAGTGGGAGAGAGTGAAAAAGAAAGTGGGAGAGAGTGAGAGAGAGAGACAGTGAGAGAGTGAGAGGGAGTGAGAGAGAGTTAGAGAGACAGTGAGAGAGTGAGAGAGAGTGGGCGAGAAAGTTTTAAGCCTTAAGTTAAATTCGAGAATTCTCGATGGAAATACCCACAGATTGCTTTAAGAATACTGTTTAGTGTTTCTATTCCTGTAGTAAAGTTTTCCGTCCTTTTCGCCTGTTCTCGTGGTGTGGGTGTTTTGGGAATAAAACAAATTTCCTCAGATTAGGTGCAGGGATTGATCAAGAGCAAACTCTCGTTACCAGAGTGGACATAACTATTTTCTAAACGAAAAACTTTTTTAAATAAAAGGATTGTTTGTTTTTTATAACTTTAATTAGATCGAAATTCTTTAAGATAAGCATTATTTTACATAAACATCTAATAATTTTTATTTCTTCTTTTCAGGTAATTATCAAAACTGTCTCTAATCTTGATGTACATTCCAGCCAAGTAAGAGAATCAATTTCCTATTAACGATTTAACCCTTAGAACAGCTCTTTAAATCTAATAATTCGTTCAACAATTTCAAGTCTGAGGAACGTTTAAATATATTTAGGTTTATTCCATTTTTAGACTATTCTGTTCGAGTCTTCGAGTGTTCTCGTTTTGCTAAAAAAAAGTCGAAAAAATATGTTAGCATACAATCTTCGGCGTGTATCTGGTTTATGCCTCAAGTGGCCGAAATGACTTCGTCTAACGGCTTTCATGAGCCTCTTCGTTAACCGTTAACTACTGCGTTTATGTACATTTCTTTTTCGTTTCTGTTCTTTCTCTTTTTGTTTTTGCTCATGCTCTGGCTCTGTCGACCTAGACAACTTGACTTTTCCTCATACCCATTTCGGAATAAGAAGTTCTTCCACTTTAAAAGGAGCCTCA